>BGPR01000008.1:1264012-1309071 GCA_013235015.1 Araneus ventricosus | reverse complement strand
AGTATTTCTTCTTTTTTCCATCTTGATTGTAAATATATGTGGGATAAATATTCTGAAGAATGAGATTTTCAGTCTTCTAGTTTCCTTCGAAAATGATGAACCATTGTTCATTATCAAAATGTTTCCTACAATTGATGAGTTATTGAAATGCTCTTCTCCTTGCCAAGAGTAGAAAATACGAATTTCGACTCTAAACAGCTACATCTTAACTCCACGAAAGTTAATATCGGCAAATTACAGAATAATCATTTAATCTTAAGAGAAATTTCTGAATGAAATCCGATTTCAGGTAGCTTTCTGTGTTGTGATGCATTCAAGGGCATTCTGAAAAATGAGGAATCTCTGATATAAACAAAGTCAAGGTTTCAAAAATATTTTTGACTAATTTTAAATAGGATGTTTAAAATAAAGTCAGACTCTGTGAAGTTAAGATCGCAGAAACTGTCGCATTCCACCTCCTGTTAAATTCATCAAAATTGCTTGTTCAAATAGATAAGAAACTCATCTTTATTTTAAAAAATTCGTGAGAATTTGCTTAACACCTTTTTAAAATTAACATTTCTTTCCGCACAATGTTATTCAATCTTTAATTTTTTTTTACTCATTTTTCAATTTTTGAGGTCACAATACAATTTTCGGGATGAATATATGTTATTTAAATGCCACTGCCCCTTTCTATATATTTAGACCAATAAATATATAGAAAGGGGCATAATAGACCAAGAAATGCAGACTAAAGCACCAAGAATGAGAGAAATAATCTGACGACGAATTAAATATTAAATGGCAACATTAAGCAAACTGATTGATTAAAAAGAAAGATTGACTTATTAAGAAAGTTTTTGAATTGAAATTTCTTTGTGTGATCGCTAGGCTTCGAAACTCCGAGAAGAAATGTTTAATTATAATCATTTATTCTATGTATCAACTATTTATTAACTGTTTCAGTGCTTAATTGTCGAATGATTTAAGTGATCAGTTTTCGTCCAGTTTACAATTTGTGGAATATATTATTTCCTGTCTTTACTAATTATTTGTTGCAATCAGTTCATTTAATGATGCTGATAAAACGTATCAATATCAAAAAATTATTTATAAAGAAGTTGATTATCAAATCAATCTCGTATTTATAAAAGTTAATAAATATTAGGGCCATATTAACCTAGTGGAAGATTTCGTTAATAGTCTCATGAGTGGAAAAGGAAGTAAATACAAGCTATTTTAGAATATTTTAAGAATATATTACATGAAATAGAGGATATTTCGCGTCTATTTACTTTGTTAGCCACGGTCATTATTGCCTAGAAAGACATTAATGAAGTATAGAACCTAATAATCATTGATACATAAGGATTTACTACCTTATTTTGTCTTTCTAATGAGGTTGCATACTGAATAAAGATCTCTTTAATTTTCTATTCTTTCAATATCGGAACTGAAACAGCAAATCTCAAATTAATACTCTTGAATGCACTGCATCCCAACTTGCATCAATATTTTATTTAAGTATTTAGAACAGCAAACACTTTGCACCAAAAACACCTATACATATTTAAAAAATATTTTAAACTTTTCTAGCAGAACAAATTAAATTAAAATACAATCGCGCTTTAACTTATTTTAAACTCTAGATGCTAAATCTAAGTTTCTTTTGCTATCTACCTGTAAGTTTCATAATAGGAAAGTTTAAGGAGACCATGTCTGGAATACAAAGTAAGTAATTATTGTTCAATCCTTCAAAGATTTTTTTAGGGATATATAATTTGGTTTTTCATGATTTCGTTTTCGACGTAGGAGTATTTTTTTTCCTAAATTAGGCTTTATGATAAGGATTAAAAGAATTTTGGCTATGATATCATAAATTACTCTTTTATTCAGATTGAAATATAAAGGACAGGACTCGGAATTAGTTGAAAAGGAATACTTTCAATTAATGTGGGTCTTTTACAAACGACCATACAATGTATAAGGTCGTTCAAATGAAACATAGACAAGGTACTTTATTGGGAAATTAAGCATTCTAGAAACATAGTAATGAGGCTTCGAGAAAGCCTACAGATCGTCACTTCCATTGTTCAAGCAAATATCTCAACTTGGTACAAGTTCCTAGATACCTTCCGTGACAAAGGACAGATGTTGATGACAGAACCACCCACAGTATAAAGCGCTGCTTGATTCCATGTGAAACTCTGACCTTTCAGGACATTATTTAACAGATCGAACACGTGGTAATCTCAGGGCGATTGACCCCGGCTGTAAGGCGGATGTTAAAGCACTTCCCAGTAGAAAGCACGTGGGGTGACTTTGCTGCTTCGGCAAAATGCGGCCTTGTGTTACCCTGATGCAAAATCACACTTCAAGACAATTTGGCTGACCTCTTGCACTAAAGTTGAATAACGCCAGGTTGTATTTGCGTGGACGTATCTCTCACACATCTCTGTTGTTATAAACTGTTTATATACGTAGCGAAGTTGTATCTGCAAATTTACACATTCAGCACAATTTCTTAACACCGCCAGCTCAATTACGCCGCAATCGCATGGCAAATATTCTCAACATCACAGGCTTTGTTTATGTTTCACTGAAACGACCCTCATATTAAGCGAATTAACAACAATCTGCTTGCAGTCACAATTTTTTGCTACTTCTAAGCGACAGAACAAACTTGAGTTAAAACGAACAAATCTCAGTATTTATAAGTTCAAAAAGGTACAAAATCTAAAACACATTCTTATACGTGACAAAATATAAGGACTTTAATTTTATTTTTTAACTAAGGCTTCATTTCTTCATTTGGCGCTAAAACTTTAAAATAGATATTTGAGGTTACTATCATGAAACTAAACATAGTATCTAAGAGCATCGGGAATTCACACATTTGTTGCATTATTAAATAAATATTTTTCATGGACCTGGATACATTTTTTTTATCTTTCGAAAATATGTCAAACATTTGTTTAAAATAAAAATGAATAGTGTAATAATAAAGTTGTTACATCTTTTGTATGTATTTAACAGTAACTGTAAACAATTTCAAGAATGTTATCTTTTAATTCTTAATAAATTTACTAAGACTTCTAGATGCTTTTGATTAAGTTAAGGAAGATTATTTGCGATAAAAATCGACAAATATCCACTCTTTTTTGACAAAGTGATTCTCATACTGTTTTGTCTGCTAAAGAAAACAAGCTGCCTCTGTACAACTACATTTAAGTGTTAATTCTACGATATTCTGTTTTCCTTAGTTGAAAAGTTGAACTTGTCCTTGTAAGATAAACGATTAAAATGAAGAATGCAAAGAGTATTTTTTTCTGCCGATACATTCCAGACTTTGTAATTAGCAAAGATTGGGAATTCATTATCACAAGAACGTCAGAAAAAAAGATGGAGAAACTCTCGCTTTCTTTTATTTAGTTCAGATTTCGTTTTTGATTTTTAAACCGTGAAATCACTTTCCTGACAGAAATGATTAGCTTTATTTTAATATGTCATTATTATTATTGTTGTTTATTGCATAAGATTCCCGAAGTTGTAATTTTACATTACTATTGTGTTTAGTACATAATTCACGGTTTGTTTCGCACACAATAAATGCGTATATGCTACATTGCGAATGTTTAGAAATAAAAGCAACTCGCGTCTTGAAAATAAAAATGTAAGCTTCATGTACGCAAATAAGTTTCAGTTTGACAGGACCTACAAACAATAGCGAGTATTCTCCTTTCAAAAATTAATTATTATATCGACTTTTCTCTTCAGTATTTCAGCAACTATTTGTAAAATTGAATGTTATTGCGTATTTTTAACATCCAACCTGTTTAACTTGTATAGAATCGCATTTATGTTTAAATTTGTTCAGTTTTTAATAGATACAGTAAGCTAGGAGAGAAGTTCGTTTCCCTTTATTAACTATAAATGAATGTAAAAATTGATTATAATAAATGATTATTTTAGCATACTGTTATGCTTTGTTTGTAATAATCAAATTCATATCAATATGTCAAAAGAATTGATGATTCAAGGCTTATAAGGGTTATCCATCAGTTTTGAACATTTTAAAATTTGTTACAACTTTCAGCTATATATCTTCTGAATAAAATTTTATGAAGCGAAATTTAAAGCAGATTTTAAAAAAGGGGGCTTTTATTGATGTACCTGAATACATGTGGATTCTCCTTTCGATGCTGGTATGATGCTATAGTTACTAAATTAAGCGTTGTTGTTTAAGCTCATTTACATAACCTGTGCTTACTGCTGGAAACTTCAGGCGGCAGGGCCCCTGAAGACATTCAGTAAGGTTCCGGCCTCCCATAAGCCGATATTCAAAATCCACTGCCTGGAACGTAACATGTCGCTCTTGAACTCTTGAAACTCTTTTTGTCGTAATCCATTGAACCCACTTCAAGCTAGCAAAGGCACCACATAATGCCCACTTAAGCATGATGTGTTCGTGATTGACGAAAAAAAAACGAAATAAAAAGGCAGGTTATAATCTAAGTTAGATATATATTCTAAATAACATTTCATTATTTACACATCATTGGATTACAAAGAAGTTACTGAAAGGAAAATAAAATGAGAGCAATTAACAGTTTATATGTTCATATTGAACCAAGCCAAACACGCTATCACGTTCGTAGCCAGAGTCCGCCTGGCGTTGTTTTAATTCCCTCTCGTAGCTTCTGTTACTCCGAAAATCACGTGGATCGACGACCTTAAATACGAGTCTATTACCTTGGCCGCTGGAGAGAGAGCACAGGATCCGTACACATTCCTTTTGGACACTGTTGATGGAGACCGAATGATAAGTCGACGCTATCAGAACAGAAGGCTCCCACCGTCTCCAAACTTGAAACCGAATGATTTTAGTTGTGGGTTTATTTAAAGTCGCTTGTGTATCTCTTCTCCTCTACTACAATAATGAAATTAAAGCTAAATTATTGCAGACCGCTTGTGGAATCCACTCAGACATGATACACGACTCGGTTTTCACATGTGTTCTATTTCGCTTTATTTGTTTACACATAGATTCCTTGATTTATTTAAGTAAAAATTATCCAGCATGATAATTTTTACTTATGTAGATCAGGAACCATCGTCAGTGAACCAGTGCAAACTTTCCAAGTATTTTGTTTTTCAAGGTGCTGTAAAGAACAACCCAGCTGAAAAAAATTTGCAGAATTTTTTAAAAAAGTTTTCTCAAAGATTCTGCAGATTTTTTGAAGACAGAAAAAAATCTGCATTTTTTCTTCAATTTAATCTCCAGAAAATCTACAGAAAATTTTGTTATTATATTTTTCTCTATATATTCTGCAGATTTTTTGAATACAGAAAAAATCTGCACTTCAATTTAATCTGCATAAAATCTGCCAAAAAAATTCTTATTATATTTTTCTCTAAATATTCTGCAGATTTTGTAAGACAGCAAAAAATCTGCATTTTTCTTTAATTTAATCTGCATAAAATCTGCAAAAAAAAATATTTTTATTTTTTCTTTAAATATCCTGTAGATTTTTTAAGACTTTGCATTTTGTCTTCAATTCGATTTGCAGTTATTTAGCAGATTTTCACAAGATCATTAAACTTGACCAATATCTGTTGATTTTTTAAAGATTTAACTGCAATTTCATAATATCTGCATTTCCCTAAATACATATTTTGCACCATATTCTCTAATATTGCAGCTTTATTTTCCAAAAGATATAAAACAAAATTAGAATGTAATTATCATTACTGTTTAATTCAAAAAATTTCCCAATCGAATATTGTCTTAGGCACTAAATTTTTTAAATATGCCAAAGAAAAAATGAATTCTAAATTAATCTTTAAAATGAATATTTGAGGCTTTACCATTTTAAACTTTTCCCCCATAATTTAATTAATTTTCAATTAGTTTTCCAACTGTCTTTCTGACTAGGTATTTTCCCCCAAAAAGAAAGGAAAAGTGGAGCTTGCGCCCTTTGGATAGAAAGAAGGATTACCAGAAAGATAGAAGGTGAAAACGAATTTATTGAAACAGAGAATCTAAATTATTGAGCAAAAATATTATTAATCTCAACTGTTACTCATCTCTACGACTTTGAAACACGTATTCTGACCTTGAATGATTATTACACCACTAGATGGCGCCACGAGAGCTACGGTGACGCTCAAACTCAAATAGGTTAATTTATCCCCATCTCGTGTATTCCCTCGCGGCGTTGTGGTAAGCGTTCCCGCCAGTCAACCATAGGATCGCGGGTTCGAATCCCGTACAGGATGAGTTTGAAGTTTTGTCACAATCTGAATCAAGTAAGTTGAATCACAAATTAGATTAATGAAATTAATAATTAAACCTTGAAACCTTGTAGAAAAATCTGCAGAATATCTGAAAAAATATGTTCCAAATGCCTTCAGATTTTCTGAAGATTTTTTTTTAGCTGGGAATGTTCCTGTATAAAGAAGTTTCGCGTTTTTCTCTCACAAGAGCTCTCGATTTAATTGGTTTTTTGACATTTGCGGTAATTGCATTAAACAGGTAACTAACTCTAATAGCTAACTGGAAGATACTGAAGCCTTTCCACAATTTGCTTTATTATATCGCAGAATATTTGCTGAATTTTCAGATGTTCATATTTGGCGCCAAGCCAACTAATGCTTTTTTCTTCTCCCTTCAATCTCTCTAAGGTTCGCCTTCCCGCTCTTGATTTGTTTTGCTTCGATTTCTCTTTCACTGCCTGTTTTTAAGTTCCGGATTCACATTCATGTTGCCTCAACGGTAACGTAGATGGTTACTACGTATTCGTTTTCTATTGTTAAACGTCACTCACCGAAAAAAGATACGATTGTAATTTTCTAAAATAGAATTGAGACAATTACAACTAAAAGTTTCAATTATTTTAAGGTAAAGCTATTTTTGAAAAATTGTATTCTAGAATTAATTTTATATCACTGCTTGTTTCTGCGGAGATGAGCCGTCACTGCTGATATATCACCGTGAATATTTTTAATCAAAATGATTTTTGTAAGAATTTCTCAATTTCGGTCATATTGTTTCTTAAAGCTAAAAGATGATTATAATTTTGTTTCATATTGACGATTTTCGCACATTAAACTTTTTGTCTTTAAAAAAAACTTTTTCAGGTGTATGGTTCAAGTAGTTCAGGATAAAATGCTGTCAATTACCTGAACAAGCCAATATTAACAGCCATTTTTTCCAGTTTTTACCACTTCATATTGTTTGTAAATTTTTAGGATGTCCTTTCAGGTGCGTATTATCTTTTCACCTATGCTCAAAAAAGCAATAATTCTGATTAAATTAATCACTAATAGCATATTAATGAACACTCTTGTTCTTATTCAATTTTCTTGATGTTTCTACCAACAGCACTATTTACTTCTTTATCAATAGTTTTATAAATTTATTTGAAATTTAAATAGTTTTATAAATTTATTTGCAATTTAAATAGTTTTATAAATTTATTTGCAATTTAAATAGTTTTATAAATTTATTTGCAATTTAAATAGTTTTATAAATTTATTTACAATTTAAATAGTTTTATAAATTTATTTGCAATTTAAATAGTTTTATAAAAAGTTCCTTGCAATGTGGAAAAAATGAAAATAAATTTATAGCTGTGGTATATAATATTCAAACCCATTGACTTGCTAACCGTCTAATGAAATTATTACAATATATTTCTTGTTGCTGAGACTCGAATTCAGTCTTATTTTTGTTCTTATTAAAAATCGAAAATAGAAAAAGTTAATCTATGTTTAAATAGAAGTACTGGAGGTTTAGATACTTTATATCATAATTTTAGTTAAGAATAATTCTGCTTTTCATTTAATACCTTTCTATTAATTGGTAGGTCATCAAATCTTGCCTTTCTGTTGCCAAATGAATTTTAAACGACGATAAGCACTTTTAAAGTCTACGGTATTAATAAAACTATTTAAACAGAGCTGGGAAATCACGGGATATAATTCAGCCTTAGAATCAATTTTGTACATTTTTAAGAGAAAAATGAACTTCAAAAGAAGATACTTACAGAAATATATGCGCATATAAATCTCAGTGTGGAGTTATCCCTTTTGAAAAATTGAAATCTGTGACTTCTTGAAAAATCCACCTCGGGCAATATATCTCTTTTTAACGTCCCATTTTTGTTACTATTAATATTTAACAGTGACTCACATCCTGCTTCACACGCTACAGAATTGCATTTAATATCTGAAATCGATCTTAAGATTTTTTTTCTGCAGGACGAGCTACTAAATTTATGAGCATCTGGAAATAAGAGTAGCAATAACAGGTTTGTGGTCTCGTAGTCGTAAATCCGAAGGTAATTTACTTTCTCACTCCATTTTAGATTATCATATTTGTTATATATAAATGAAGTGAAAGAATTAGTTTCATTTAAGTTCTGAATTTCAGATGTTTTTGGAAAGGCAACCATTTAAATAAATGCTTTCCAATAAAATTAAATTAATATATAAAAGAAATTCAATAGATGAATGCATAAGTAATTAGGATATGGAGTTGCATATGCATTTTGAGAAGTATTTTTGTGGGGTTCAGATAATATTTTGTAAGTAAGCCTCAAAAAACAGCTAAAAAAACTCAATATCTATGATCAAAAATGTTTGTGATATAATGTGTGGTGGTACACAGAAAACACTCAGGTGTTAAAAATAAAACTGTTTCTCTGAAACAAGACAAAAAATCAGCAGGGTAAGTAAGTAAACAGTTGTTTCGAAATAAAAAAGAAACTTTGTTTCTTAATGGATGCTTACTAATATATGAAATTAATTCCTTTTCTTTTAAATTTAAAACTTTAAAAGATTATGAAATTTTATGCATGACTATTAAAACAAGCATTTTATATACTTTTCTTTAATACATTTGAAATGAATGGTTTAAATAAAATGGTTCAAACGAACTTAAAAACAAAGCAAAAGTCAAAAATTATTTCTTTTTTTAAGGTTGTGGTAATGCTTTCCACTTGTACCATGAGTTGATAGAAATTCATGTGAATTTTGATTTTTAAAAAGTGATACGTCATTCCTTTTCAGGAATCTGTATTTTTACAACTTATGCTTTATTTCATGAATGTCTCAGAATAGAAACAGAAAAGTAAATGTCCAGAGATACAGCAGGTAAAAATATGTTTTGAGAACATACATAAATCTATACAGCTGTCATTACTGTCTGCAAGTAAGCAAGATGTATTACGGTTCTCCAAAGATATCAGTCAGTATTTTTAGAAAAGCCCTAAAGGAGTATCATTTTGAGGAGATGTACCAGGCCAAAAATACAAGCACTTTCATTTGTTGCCTGTCCTGTCAAGAGAATATTGAAGTTGCGACTAAGAATGCTAAAACACATTCTCTCCCACGAAGAGTTGATGTTATTTCTCAGGGTTTTTATACTTGTCGACCTAGAACAAAAAGTGTCAGTTTCTGTCTTGATGTGCAGTAAAAATGTCCCGTGAGAAATGTAAATTACCCTATCCTTTGTATTTTATAGAGATCGTATGCAAAACTTCTGGTGAGTTTTATTTTGCTGTCAAAAGTTGAATTTGCGTAAGTATGATATTTATAGTATGAGAGGTTATGACGCTTTTGTTTGTTTTACACTTTATTCCATAGGAATAAATATCTATAAATTAGGGATAAAATATTTGCTTCTATCTACAAATTACATTGAAACGACAGGATTTATGTTTGAAACACCTATTTTCGATTTTGTTCTAATTATTAAATACTTTGATTTAAATTGATTTGCTTCATGTTTGTAAAGGTGGGTTTTTGTAATCGAATTTTCACACTTTCTGATATGTTACTATTTTGAAATTTTGTATCCTCGTGCGCTCATGATCTCATTTTACTTTTATAATATTCTTAAAACTTCATTATCAGTTAATTGATTAAGTTAATTGAATTCCGATTCCTGACTAGTGGCCTCCACCTAAGGGGAAATTTAAGAATATATTAATTTCATGATTCCATAACATTTATAATATCGAATTAAAAATATAGCTGAAATAAATGATATAACTAAAATAAAAATAAGTTTACTATTTAACCCACTGATAAAAGTGTGATTTTAAAATCTGATTTCATCAAATTTATTTTAAACCCAATGTTATTTACGAATAATCTTATTTTATGCTCTCAGGTTTGATTTCATCTCTTCAAAGAAAATGAAACAGTTTCGAAAAATCATTTCTAAAATCGACATTATAATTTAAAACCAGACATTATAATTTACTATTACTAACATTCTACGACATTTTCTCGATGTTTAAAAAATTATTACTCATAATATTAAAAAGGTATTATCAACATATATTGCATCATTAAATTATTTTTAAAACATAGGAAGTATTTTGAACTGAAACCTGCGCTTCTTCGCTGTCTGTAAGTGTGGATAATATACAATATTTTATTGTAAAGGGAAGCGCAGAGTTTTTCATTTACCCCCTTCTTGTTTTCTTTAACCTGTCGTTGAGAACAAAAGTATTCATGATGTCTGGAAGCAAACAAGAATTATTCCTGTTTTTAAAAGAGGTGATGGCACAGGATTGTAAAAATTATCGACCTATTTTCGAAAGTATAATCCATAAAAAGCTTTACCACCAATTTAAAAACCTAATTTCTACATCTCAGCACTGGTTCATGCCAAAGCGTTCAAAAACCACTAATTTATTCTATTTGACAGATAAGATTATTTCCTCATTTGAATCTGGTTCTCAACTTGATGCTATTTGCACCGACTTTTTTAAGGCCTTTGACTCTATCGATTTTGGCATTCTTTTAAAAAAGATGCGTGGTATTGGTTTTCATATAGACCTGATTGATTTCTTTTTTTACTTATGTAATCGAACACTCTATGTTTATTTTAATACTGCTGTTACTCATGAGTTTGCAAGTACTTCCGGTGTCCCACAGGGCTCTAATCTTGGACATCTGCTTTTTATTTTATTCATTAATGACCTTACTTGTGTTTTTAAGTACTCTGAATGTCTTTTATTTACTGACGACTTGTAATTGTTTAGTTCAACACGTTCCGGTTTAGATGCTGTTCTTTCACAAAGAGATCTTGATTGTCTTTTTAAGTGGTACACAGACAACAGGTTACACCTAAACATTGAAAAATGTAGTGTTCTTATTTAAAATTGAAACGTTCACCTTTAAATCATGTATATAAAATTAACAATCTTGTTTCATCCCGCTCAAATACAGTCACAGATCTTGGTATCCTCTTTGACACTAAACTTGATTTTTCCCAACACTTTGATACCATGGTCGCTAAGACATATCGCATGCTTGGAATTCTTAAGCGCAGAACCAGGGAATTTTCCATTGAACTTGCCCCTGAAGGTCTTGTACTGCGATCATGTCAGATCCAATCTGGAATATTGTAGTATTATCTGGAATCCCAATTACCGAAACGAAATTGAAATTATTGAGCGAATACAAAACAACTTCTTGAGATATTTTCTTTACAAGAAAAATGAATTTTACTTGCAGGATGTATATTCTTCACTTCTACGTAATACCTTTAATATGCCTAGTTTGTGTTCCAGACTAGATGTTTCTTGCGTTATTTTCTTTCACAAAGTTATTAATGCTTCGATCGATTGTAATGATATACTGAGCTCTATTGATTTCGCTGTGCCCGCCAGATTTTTAAAGCAGCAAAGCTCCTTTCAAAATTTAATTATATTAACAGGTACTCGCTATATAAATTTTATAAAAATTTTAACAAGCACTCTGATGAACTTCACATTTTTAATATGTCTCTTGGTGCTTTTAAATTGAAATGTTTACAGCTTTTAAATATATAATGGGTTTTATTTTGTCTTTTTACAACTTTTTAGATTTTATTCGTTTTGATTCTCCATGTTCTTATGTATTCGATCATTTTTTATAGGTTTTAATTTTTGTACTCTCTTTCTGGAGCCATGTTGCAATTTATTTTTATCTTAAGTGAAGCAATTTATTTTTTATCTCAATTGCGTATTTTCGTCTTTAAACTTTTAAACTCCTGATGTGTTTTTAGAGGATTCGGTGCTTGAGTGTTTTGACTTTTTAACAATTGCCATTCGGAAATGGTTTTAATTTTTAAAAAACGACTTTTATAATCATAGTGTGTTTTAATGTTTTTGTGATTATGTGTTTTCGTTTTTAATTATATATGCGTTTGCAAAATTTTTATGATTTTGTGTATTCTCTGTGTTCAAATTTTTATTTTCTAGCGCATTTTTTTTTATTTACTCGTTGTGGCTTTTGTTCTTTTTGTGTTTGTTGTTCATAGCACCCTGTAAATTGAGTTTTCTCTGTAGTTTGCTTTCCTTTAAATAAATAAATAAAATAATGCGTTGTTTTATAAGACAGAAACAGCGTAAATTTAAAACAATTAAACAGTCAAGAATTTATTTGTTTGAATTTAATATTCTAAATTTTTAAAATATATTTTTAATGACGTCAATGAAAATAACTTTTTAATTTTTTCGTATGAACCTAAATTATGTCAAATTAAGTAAAATATTCACTAGAAATTCCTACTGGATTCAACTTTAAATCCTGTTGTAAATTTGTCAGAAATCTTTTACATCCAGTGAATAGTGCGATGAATATTAGATTGATATTTTTATTGTAATGAAGTTAAAAACTTTAATATTATTCACTGAAATTTTAGTTAAAATATATCTGCATCACATACCCAGCATATCACATTTTAGAAACGGTTAATGAAAAATGAAATAATTATCGACTCACGAAAAATAAATATCTTTTATCGCAAACTTATTTATACATTAATAAATTTTATCAATGTTTCCTATCATTTTATTGAAATTGTTTATCTCAAATAGACTAAATATTTATTTAAAATTATTTTGTGACAATAAAATCGAATTTCCAAAATTATTCTATACGTCTTATTTTTTCTGGAGATATCAATGTATTTAGAATTAAAATGTTTTTTAAGTGCTGAATATTGCATGACTTCATTTTCAGATTTTTGTAAAATTTCAAATAATTAATTATAAGTAAAAATAATCCCTCTATTTTTCACGTATTTTAGGAATAGAATAATTAATATTATATTTTATTAGAATTCTGTATATATAAACTTATATTTTTAAATTGTTTTCCTAACTTAGTGATTTCTATTTATTGCGTTCTCATACATAGGGGCCTTTATTTACCAATAACTTTATTACTTATTAAAGGATATCATTTTAAGTTTCATTATGATTTTCATTGATTATCACAGAGAGGTGATATTAATTTCTGAATCACAAGCTAATTCATAATAAAAATTCTTATGAATAATTTAAAACTAGAATATTTTTGCATTTCTAGAAAACTCTACTTCGTTCTGTCTTGGATATATGAATTAGAAAAAAAATAAAGCTAAATATGCTTTATTAAGTCATTCATTCGTTCCTTACACCTTATCGGGAATTTCTTAAAATGTTTTTAAGATTTTCAAGACTGGTATAACCATTTTTGTATGGATTTATTAAGAATTGCTTTACAGTATCTAAATGTATGTTATGACAGATGATGAGTTGAGAGTCAAAATACATTTAGAATCTATAAATAATATTAGGTTGGTCCAAAAATAATTTTGATTTTCTCAAACGGAAAGTTTGGGACTCGTTTTTCACTTTCAATCACAAAATTAATTTCATTTTATGTTAGTTGGCTGATTCTGTAACCTTATTTTTGATATAAATTGCGCATAATTTTATTTAACTCTATTTGTATGGTGTTGATTTGACATGGAATGAGGAATAAGGAAATTTCATCCCATTTTTTTCACAAAGGAATGAAAGCTGTGGATGGTCGCAAAGAATTACTTGGAGTATATGGTGTTGATGATTCATATAATTCACTTTTCAGAACTAGTTTATCAAATTTCTGTCTACTGATTTTTTACTAAAAGGTGGTTATTGTTTTAGTCGTCAAACTTAAATTTTTGATGATCAATTGATTGCTATAATCGATTCGGATTCTCTTATTGCAGTACATGAGATTAGAGAAAGGTCCCGACTTCATTTTTCAACCATCAAAAGGCATTTTCAAAATCTGGGGTTTTTTAGAAGTTCGATATTTAAGTTTACATTATTGAAAGAAATTAAATGAACATAGAATATCAAATCTGTCGTTACCACCCCAAATGTATATGAAATTATCCTTTTTAAAATGAATGATAAATGGCAATAAAAATGGATTGTTTAACACAACATCAATTGAAAAGATTCTAGGAAAACGTGATGGACCAGAAGAAACCAGATCGAAAGATGTAATTCTTCAAAAGGTATGCTATTAATTTTTAGGAAGTAAAAAGGTACTCAAAATTTTATATAGTTGCTTCCATACCTCCGATCTATTAATTCAAATGCGTATTGTTAAAAGCTAATGAAATTAGATAAAGTAATCAAAGAAAAATGCCCTGTATTTACAAATCATTTTATGAAGGATCATGTTTCTTCATGACAGCGAAAGATAATGCTCATATTTAGTGATTCGTAAAAATATTCTGGAGTTTGCTTGAGAAATGATGATACCTCCATGACGAATCCCGAATTTTCCCTACCAAATTATTACTTATTTGTATTTTTGTAAACTCTGTGATTGAGAAAAGCCCTAATGATAAGGATACAACGAGAGTGCACTCAGTTTGTGTTTTTGTAGATGAGAACCAAAAGTTCTACGAACGTAGGATGATGAAGTTTCAAAAAAGAAGATAGCAAGCTTTTTTCGGACAAAATGGATAGTATATCATTGATAAGAGATCAGGTATTTTTTCGAATTAGTGCTCTATTTCAATGGGACAAAAATGCAATATTTTTGCACCAGCGAAATTGAAAAGTTTAACGGATTGTTGCTCCGTTTAACTCTGTGATTAGAGGATTGCTCAAGGAATACATTACTTAAGGAGTGGCGTATTCATGTTAAAACGAAACAAATATACTGTGTTATACAGGAAACGAAACCTGGGCACGCACGTATTAAGTTAACACTCTTTCTTTTCAACCAGCGATGCGACATGGTATCGCATTATATGTATTATGTTCATCAAATTTAAATTGCTTAGATTTATAAACTAAACAAAGATCCCTTGTTATTTGAAAATAATGAGATATCCCCTTCAGAAACGAAAAATAAATTAATTTTATGCTAAACCGATAAACACGTATAATGATGGTATAATGTAAATAATAACAATGAGATGATGTAAAATAATACCTAAGAGCATTGTATTCGGAAGCCTATGATTACATTTCATTCATCTACACATTTGATTTATAAAGCTCTCAGCATTCTGAAAACGATAGTTTAATTGGATTGGCACATCTACTCATTTTACATTGGAGTTACTTAATTGCATTTCATTATTAATTTCGATGAATGCTTTCCTGAAGTAAAGAGAAAGCTTACATTATATTCAGATTTCACTTCGAAAATTTTGGAACTTATTTTTCTACTCGACACAAGTTCGAAATCTTCTAATAAATGGAAGACACATTGGTTTATTTATCAAAATAATTGCATAATAATGTTCTCACTCCAATTACTTTCAATTAACTTCTTTACATTGAAAGAAATAATAAATTAGATATTGAAATTAATGATTGGATAATTAGGTGAAAATTAATCCAGTGCATTAAACTAGTTCCGACGACAAAGCTAGAATAAATTGGTCCGAAGTGATAAAATATCAACTTTCATCCCAACAAAAATTTAAAAATTTACACAGATCTATAAATATTTCCTGTTCTCCTCGTAAAATTTATGAATGAATATTCTGAACGTTACTTAAATTAATATAAATGCAATTGATTATTATAACAATGCAACAAAAGAAAAAAATTTGAACGAAAATTGTATACGTTTGACACTGTATTTCAATATCAAATCTTAGAATATCAGAATCTGTTTAACATTTCTATTAATCTTAGAATTTACATTAAGATTACAGACATTTGAAAGGATGTTTTTTAGAAATTAAATTTCATTATTAAATTATATAAAATATAATTATTAAATTTATGTCCTAGATGTCTAAATCAGAATAAGAAATATTTCTGATATTTTTTAACAACAAACGAAATATTTGTATCAGATATTCCGATCCGTTTGACCTGGTGTACTTAAAATTAGTTACAGTTTTCTACCCTCTTTATTCTATTGATTCTCTTCTCAAATGATAAAGAGGTTCGCATCTCAGGCTAAAAATATTCATATAGTATAAAAATCAGTTACATTCCTTCTGTCTGATGACACACATTTTTTGTCGAGATTTTATTTGCAAAAAGTAAACAGGAAGTGAAGTGTACAGAAGTAACGCCTTTATTAAGTTTTCATTAAACATGAATGGACACTTCTTTATTTTATGTTTTATTGTCTTCATTCTTAATCATGCTGAAACTTCCAAAACAAACTTGACTGTTTTATTTGTATCGTATCCCATGCAGTAACGACATGCTGAACTAATTTTCTTTAAAAAAACTTGTAAAATAAAGAAAAGAATCGAATCTTGAATTACATCTTTGAAAGAAGTTTTTTATTTGAAATATAGTATTATTCTCAATGATGGCAGCCGAGTCAAAGAAAGAGTTTACATATTGCGATAATATTTGTTAAGAGTGCAAGTGACAGATATATGATCTTCCAGATTATGATAAGATATTGTTTTGTAACTTTTTTTTGGATAACAGGATTAATTTATGAATTTTACAATAGATTTAAAATCAGCTCAAGATCGGATGATAAATACAAATTGTACTACTGCAAAATAATACCTCTCTAAATCGTAGAACAGGGTGAATTTATTCTGACAGAAAGAATCGAAACATCAATTTACGAAGAGTCCAGGAATACATTCTTCGATTCCGCTAACTTAATACACAGAAAAGGACTCCTTCTCTGTGGCTTAATTTATCATATCCATACACTAAATTATTTCTCATCTAAATGTAGAAGTTCAGTTTCCTCGTTCTTGAGCATTCATATCCTATGTTTGAAAAAAAAATTTTAAAAAAATAGATTCACCCCACAAATTTAAATGAACCTTTAAAGTACTGTTTCTGTAGATGTTTTCCCTCTTTATGTAGCTAAAGATGTTTGCACTTTCTTTCTGTACGAAATTTTTTATATACAGGGTTACTAAATATAAGAATTAGAGGAAATGAAATCTCTAAATAACACTTCAGCTATTATTTTACATCCAGATGAGCTCAAATTCGCCACGAATCGAGCCTTGAATTGGTACTCCTGTTAACTTTTAGCACAGAGTAATTATTCAATAACCGTCTATGTAAAATTGGTACTCACCCATTTTAGGACAGGAAACTAACTCGGCGTCGGATAATATGCTGCAAGCAAAATTAGATTTCTGAGAATTCCATTTCCTGCAATAGTTAATTCAAATTTATCTACATAATTGTCTAAGCCTCTCATTGTTCCTTTATAAACCTGTTTCAAATTATTTCGTAATCGTGGTGGTTATGTTCTACGGGTTGACAAAACTTGTCACCCACACTCTCTCAGTTATGAGCTGTTCTTTACAGCTGACGTTTATTGATCTGGTCCGCACGTGAAATCGAAGACCAAAGGACTTGCATAATTTCATATTAAATCCGTTGTGAAATGTGGTCAGTCAGGGTGTTGAGATATTATGTGACGCTACCAATTTTAGAAAGAGCCAATTACAAATTTCGTAATAGAATGAGAATGGAATGTCTCTGTTGTAGAGGTGATTTTACTATGGAAGTAACTTCATGGAATATAAATTTCTACGAAGTTCGGGAAATTTGAAGTAAAAGAAGTTGAAATTTTTTGCCATCATGAATTTGAATTTGCGTGATAAAACTATTTTAAAGTATATCGTAGTAAGTGAAAATTCCTTTGTGGTAGAAATTTAAAAGAATAAAAGCACAGTTGCTTTATTTTGAGAAATTTCGGCGAAAGTGCCTATCACTTACACTCAATGTAGGTGTGCTTAAGATTTACACGGAGTAAGTGGGCAAATGGTAGAGTAATGTTTGTAAGAATAGTTTTATGTAAGACTTTTAATAAAATGCTTTCAAGAATTATTAGAATATCATTAGGCTGATACAATCGGTTTATAAAAAGAGAGAAAAAAGGGCATAGCGTACCAACATCCATATTAATGTAGAAAACGAAAATAATGATTCAACATGTTTTTCTTTAATTTTAACTCTTTAATCCCGAGGTGACTTTTTTCTTATGGCTCCTTTAATACCGAACCTCTTTAGGAAGATACGACATGAATTGTACTCTCCCAACCTGTGTGGTCATTTAACCCACCACCTAACCCCTGCTATAACCTTCCCTTGAGGCGCACAGAGATGGGCTGTGGTTGGCAAGAATAGTTGGATCCCCCGCCAAGCTTATCTCAGAAGAATACTTTTTACATTCATATTTACATATTTTTTGTTTTTATTCCTTGGAGACTTTTCCAAATAGGTTAGAAATAAACCTCTTTAGAGAGGAAATAAAGATAAAATATTCTTAAACGGAACTAAGGAGTATTCCTCTCTAGTCACGAAAAAAGCAATGAGGCTTTAGATCTTTTGATACCTAAAATTGCTTAGATTTCAGGCTGAAAAATATGTAAATTTTCACGAAGCTGTTGAATGCTTCTCCAAAACCACAATTGGTGCAGTGGAGCTACAATCAGAATTCGAAAATAGATTTCTTTTTACCACGTACGCATATATCTATTTACAGAACCCGGAATAGAACAAATATGCTTTAAAGTTTATTTACGTTGTATTTCCTTTTCCTGCTTAGTGACCACGATAATAAGTGTATTGCCAATTGTATCGAAAATATCCGTAACTCCTTCAAACTGCGTTTAATATTTGGTTTCAAATTCAATTCTTTAAGAATAAACTATTCTCTAAATTTGTGTCATAATTTTTTGCATAATTATTTCTGTTCCTTAAGTAATTTTTATTTGAAAATTTTCTTAAAATCTATATTACACTTTATACAAGGGGATTCCAAACCACGTCGACAAATTAAAAGGGCAAATCAGTGTATGGTTTCTAACAAAAATCACAAAAGAACAGAGTGGCCTGCTGGCTCTAGACGCCCTTGAACAGAGTGCATAACGAGTGACCAGTATCAGTAAAATAAATTCATTTAAACTTATTTTTGAAAGCTTTATACAAAGGAGAACAATAATACAATAAGAGAATTTTCAAAAATTTTATTAGAACACTGACAAACGCGTAACTACCGCATTACATCGAATTAGGGATTGCAATCCGGAAAACCTCATCCAGTAATATCCGCCATCAGTAGACGTCTACCGGATCCGGCACCAGTTTGCCGGATCCGATAACCGGATCCGGTAAATTAAAAAAAATACATGAAGCCGATTTCTTGAAAAAATACTCGCTTTGTTGTAAGAGTAGGTATTTAAATGTGTGGTGTGTACGAGTCGTTCGATGCTGACTCACCCGCTACACATATAAACATTGTTATTGTTGAATTCATAGATGAATTATGTTTATGTTGCATTTACGAGTACGAGAATGATTTAAGTAGATAATTAGATTAATATGGACTTAATAATAGTTTTGATGTGACCAATCCGGTCGGATCGATGGGAATTCGGCCGGATCCGACCGGATTGAAATTGGTGCCGGACTGCAATCCCCACATCGAATAACTTATCTTCTTAAAAATTAGAGATGTATTTACTCGGATACATCCGACAATCACTGCGGCGCTACTTAATAAATCTACCAAATATTATGGTCAATGCCAAGTTAAGCCTTTTAGGCAGTGCAAACATTGATCATCCCTTGACCATCACCAATATACTAAACTAAATATATTTTTCATTTGATTTTTATTTAATCTCTATACAGGTAGTTTTCAAGTAGCAAATATTAAGACAAAAGAGAAAAATTTTCATTATGAGCCACTTTCAGGACAGTTGGTTACATTACTTCAAAAACAGAAAAATTTAAAATTTAAATATGAAAGTGATTTTTTAAAAATGGTGAAAAAAAACAGCTAAACTCTTTTTTCACACAATCTAAATATTATTATGCTAATTTTACCAGAACTATTGAATCAGTCATCCAAATGCAAAACAAACTATAATACTGATCGAATTTGAAAACAATAAAAAAATTCCAAGGATTGTGTTCTGAAATTTAAGCGATACTTGACTTTAACTTTAACAAGTTCGAGCAACGGCTCTTTTAAATTAAATAAAATACTCAATTGAATTCCTTTGAAAATAGTGCGAAACAAAAGATCAGGAGGCGTTGGGGGCCTCCAAATTTTCAGGGCTCCTAGGCAGTTGATTATTTGATAGTCCGACCTTGAAAATGCACACTATTATTTGGCAAGAATCACATGTTCGAGTAAAGCAAATACCTCATATTCTCATAGCAACGTCTTCTAACACCTTAAAAAGCTTTTCTGAGCTTCCGTTCTTAAGCAATTTTTGCTAGTGTCCAAATATCTGATTTGCCTTTTATTTTATTGATATGATTTGGAAACTCTCTGTATATAACAGAATTTTGTATCTTTGCCAATTATTTCAATTACTTGGCATAACTTTTTAATATGTTTGTTATCCATAAACATTTGTTTAAATTAAAAATATGTTCATTTAAAGTTCTTACATAAAGTTTATGTGATTGACAGTTGAAAGACATATTTAACATGCTTCAGTGTTGCAGTTCAATACAGTATGATCTGAGCTCATATTTTTTTTGAAGAATAGTAAAATATGGAAATAAAATTCAGGAAAAAGAAAATCACTTGTTATTCTTTCTATCTGTTTATTTATTTATTTCTATAATATTCAAATATCTTTTCTGAATTAACGTTCAGTCCAGTATAACTGATGGGACAACAGATGTGAGTAATAGATGATTTGTGTAACGAGATCTATTGACATGTACTGAAATTTAACACTGTCATTGCTTCCCAGAAATATATCTGTTCAATCTGACTAAAAATTTTGCTCGCATTGTTTTGGATTTCTTTTTTGGGGTTTTTTGGTCAGCACCTAAATTTGTATCCATTGTCTTATCTTACACATTACTTTAGTGAAATAATTCTGTACATCAGAGATAAGCTATAGATCAGAGGTAAAATGACAAGCAACAATTTTGAAATTTTACAGCACACCGCAATTTTACAACAGATTGCAATTTTGCAACACAGCGGAATTTTACAACAGGGCGAAATTTTACAACAGGGCGAAATTTTACAACAGAGCGGAATTTTACAGCAGAGCGCAAATTTACAACAGAGCGGAATTTTACAACAGAGCGCAATTTTACAACAGGGCGCAATTTTACAACAGAGCAACAGAGAGTTCCAGAGCGCAATGCATCGAATCTTGCATTTTATTGTTTGCGAGCAGCATTTTTTTGCTTTCTACTTGCAGCTATGACACTTTACCCCCTGAAGATGTGGTCTGAATAAAGCAAATACGATGAAAACCTCAAAATAATCAAAACTGGTTTACCTGTGAGATTCCAAATTATATCATAATTCTAGATTTAATTAGGAATTTAATCACATTTTGAATACCATATCGAAGTAATATATTTTTTCCTATATTGTACACGTCCTTATCACTTAATATTTGAAGTTAATGAATATTTTACTCTTATATATGCTCTGTATTATTCAGATGCATGTTTGAATTTTATATTTGTTATTTTAGAAAATAAGATATTAGTCTCGCCTTTAAAACATCTTATTTTATTTTTAGCATGCAAGTTTGATTCACGATTAATAGATATTTCTGATCGTATATACATAATTCTATAATTGTTTGACCTAAAATTATAGAATAATGTAGCCTGTTACACAGTAGAAATTGAAAAAATGAAAAGTCATATCTGGAAAATAACAAGTTATTTTAATACTATAGGAAAATAATAAACTATATGAATGTAACGATAAATAGTCTAAATGAAGTCATATCCATATAAAGCCGCTTAAGCTTATTGGTTCCAGAAGTGAGCTTGGCGAATACATTCTGAAGCCAAACTTTCTGCGGCGAATTCAGATGAAACCTATCTGACAACAATGGGTTACAGAAAGCTGAAAAAGGCTTCAGTGAAACAGAAATTATATTTTCAAAAATATGAGGACATTACAGAAATATTGTTTTCAATTTTTTTTGAGGAAATGTATGAATTTGCTACATTTTTTATATTTATTATATTATATTTTAAATATATTTAAGTCCACCATTAAACAGCATATTTTGATTATTTTCTTGAGTTGTAATATTTTCCTTATTTTTCTCTATAGAAATGAATAGTTTTTGATTATCATGAAGTCAATTGAAGCAAAAACAAAAAAAGTAATATATATTTTTTTTTCTTTGTAATGTTGTGAGTTGTTTAATAAAGCGAAAGATCAGAAATTTAATACCACCTTTCCATGATAAAAAATCATGGAAAGGTGACAAAAAAGTTTTCACAGCATGTATTTTTCATATTTTTATTCATAAGCTGTTTTCCCCTAATTTTTCTCTGAGTTGTACTTTCAGACAGATGTAAAAAATTCTGGTAAATGTTAGTTAAACAGAACATTATTAATTTTTTTTCACTGCTTACCTGCTAATTAATTTAAGAAAAACTTCTATAATTTATAATTAAGTTAAGAAAAATGCCTAGAATTTATACACAAGAATTTTGTAACGAAATTTATTAAAATAAAATGTAAGCGTTGAAACGTTTAGATTAAAAAATGTTTAATTTGTTTCTTGCGTTTTAGTATATATGAATTTTTAGTATATGATAATTTTCAACTTAGATTTTTAAAGGCCATTAATTAATAATTAATTACTTCAACTCATATATAAAATATTTTGCAAATTTCTAAGGCAAATCATGAAGTCTCATTTAAAAATATTTTCATTTACAAATGTTGCATTCAAAATTTATTTTTCAATTTAATTCACAATATTATTTTTTCAGTTTAAATCTGATTACCTATTTTTCATTTTAATTTTAAAAATTTAATTTTTAATTTAATTCTGAAAATTTATTTTTCAGTTTTATTCTAAAAGTTTATTTTTTTATTCTAACTTATATTATTTTTTTATAAAATCGAGGATTAAGCATCAATAAATGTAAATAGTTTTGTTTAAAAATTAGTTTTAAAAAAGAAACACGAAAGGTGATGTATATTTTGAAATTCACAAACATAATTTCAAATTATTTAATTGCGTTTCTAATCTAATTTTGTATAAAGAAAAGCTTGTCTACTAAGTGTTCATTGCGGAAACTCGGAATTTTTATCTCTGTATTTAATCTTCTGTTTCAGAATTTATATTCGCAAATCAATAGAATTTAAGAATTTAGAATTTTTTTCATGCTGCATTTTTTAACTTTCCTGCACAATAATCGAAATATTTGGATGAACAATGAGCTAAATTAAAATTCGAGTTATGTCTTCAAACAAGTTATGTTTCAGCAACAGCTGCTTCAGGTTTTAACTTTCATTGATATTTTAAATGTTCATAATTAGAGACGATTTTTAATGACGAGTAATTTAACCTTGCGCTTCTCTAGTAGCATACTATTTAACTCAAGAATTCTGGAGTTGACATATGCAGTTCAGAGAAGCCACATGCTGTTCTAAATTTCGAGGGCAAATTATATCTGCATGTTTGTTTCGCATAATTTCTTGAAATGTAATGGTTAAACACAATTCTCGAAATAAAATTTTCTTGTCGTACATCCCCTTTTAATGAAACTACAGAGTAGATAAAGGACTTTAATAATAAATAGTGTTACCTTTAAATTTTTGTTCTAAAATTATGTTAAAAGAAATGGTAAAGGAATGATTCCCAACAAAACTGATGGTAAATGCATTTTATAAAAGTTTTAAAACTTTGGTCTTATTTGTTCCTTTTTGAAATTTATTTTAAATGTGAGCGCTGTTCTTAGAAGCTCTCATTTCAGTGATTTGTTTTGGTAGATAATTGGAAATTAATTGATGAAAAAGTAATTTAGAATTTTTCTACGAAAATGAGAACACGTCATTTTCACAGATATTTCTTTTTAATAGCAGGAAATAATTTTTTGTAGACATATAAAAGCTTGTTTGTTAATTTATATCTATATTACAATCATGCAAAAATGTTCGTGACGTTGGGAGGAGTTCAAACTAACTCCGCCCCTTTGGTCCGCGTCATTAACGAATGCAAAAATCCTATTTCTATTATGGCGTCAAAGAACTCAGACAGGTTTTTATATATAAATCGATCCGATTTAGCAGTTTTATTCCTTCTTTATTTATGCTGATTCATTATCCTCATTTCAAGGATCAGTTGGAAGTTAGTGACAATTGATTCACGAGTTTGGCTTTTGTTCTATTAATTTAGAATACTTTCGTTTATGTTAAAAGTGTTCTTTCTTTTTCGAGGGTCGACGTGGGTCTAAAACTGTTTTCCTTAATTAGAATTTAAACTTTTACGCTGAAGTGTAATTGTGCACCACATTGCTTTGTTGATGGTGTTTTATAGATGCCCACCACAGTTGCCAGTTCTGTGAAATGTTTTCAGCGATCAAAAATAAATATAATCAATAGAAAAAAATAATAATAACTTCGATCTTCATATATTCTGATGAAGATCTTTCCATATCTCGAATAAATAAAACAATATTTATTCCCTATTTTTTCTTAAACATTCCGATTCATATTGTTCGGAAAACCTTTTAGGGTTTTTTCCCCGTTAACTTATCTCGATCTTAGAAACGAAAGTTTTTGAGAGTTGTTTCTTTCGTTCAATAAAAGAGAGAGATGCATTCTCCCTTCTTCTCATCCTTTTAAAAATAAACATCATAATGGAGAAAGAAATGTTTTTACAAGAAGAAAGTTAAAAAAACAAGACAGAATCGAAATCGAAAAGCAGATTGCACGAAGAGCTCGACAAAATAATTTTCAATTGAAAAGTGTTCCATTCATTTTCTTGCTCTTATCATATTCGATGTGGGCTCGAACTCAATTCTCCTTAAATCTCTTTCGAACATCATTCATCTCACACCAAAGTAATGCCATTTACCTTGCTCCTGTAGATTTCCTTTTCCAGTTAAAGGATTGCTGATTTTCGATTATGGAGGAACAGCAATTATTGCATAAACTTTGAGCTTCGACGGGGGAACTGCACTTTTCTTGACAATTTCTTACATATTTTAAGATTTGAAAAGGTTTGTTGCTCTAAGAAAAATAAGTTACAAAGGATTTTAAAAATCATGGTTACAGTATGAACACAAATGCTATGGACAAAAATATTTTAATTTCAAGGACCTATTCTTTAAAGTGAAAAGGTAATAACTGGAGAAATTTTTTATTTATTCATTTTTGAATTAAACACCTAATAAAATAAAATGTAATCAATTTTCTTGAACATATATTTTACTTTATGGTTTTTAGTAAATTTGAGCTTAATGAGTTAATTTATTATTAAAAGAATTAGAATAATTCATATTCCAAATGGAGTGATGGTTATCGGGACCGATTGGATATCCAATCTATCGATCACCGTCGCTTCAATTCTGATCGGATTTTCACATTAGCAAACGGTTTGGAAGTCGAGTGGTCAAATTTGCGTGGAATGGCGATGTCGAAAGTTTCCAGCTTTACGAGATTTATTTCCAAATAATAATCCTCTATGTCTACATCAAAAGGTACTTAGAAAAACCATTTATGTGGTATCCTTCTTATGCCGTCTAACCATCACTAACTTCGACATAGAAACGGTTATTGACTGTGAAAAAAATTCTGTAATTTGGACCTCTGTATATCTATTTCACGTCGTCACTCATAAAGGCACCAAAGGTGCCTGGAATAAATGATAATGAGCCATCTGTATTAGCACAAGACGCCCAACAATATTGCTGTGATTTCTTCGCGATATTGTGTGTCATTCGAAATATCGAACACCATCGTGAAGATATCGCACAATATCTTGTGCTAATAGGGATAGGACGTCTGTAACTCCATAGAATATTCTTAACTTCCCAAGATGTGACTCCAGAATATGAACAATTTTAAATTTGTTCTGCGGTCTTATTCCTATCTGCTATGTCGTCCTATGAATTCTTTGGGTATCCATTTCTTGTTCACCTAATCCGAGTATTCATGAATCATTCTCTTCCTGATATCATCATTGTTAGGAAACTTAATGCGACATTTCGGTCCATTCCTCCTGTGTCATGATGAAAGAGAAAACTCTCCATCTCGCAACCCTTTTAATGCTGTCATTCTGCTGCTAATCACTTAAACTCGTCTCTATTCCCTCCGAGTCTTTCCGCACACTTTCAGTCGCCATTGATATAAATTTTTAAAGCATCTTGCCACTTTATAAAACAAACTACAGGGGTGACACAGGATAAGAATTATTGGGCATCCATCTCCAAGAAATGAAAATGATTTTGATCTCAATACTTTCATCTGTGTTTTCAGTAAGATAGAAGAAAAATAAAATCATTTACAGATCCCCCATGTAGTGTTTTTTCTTCTGGTGTTATCTTTTTAATTTGCAGCAGTGTATGAGAGATTGCGAAAATGTAAAGCAGTTATATATTCAGTATAAAACGACTCTCTACATGCGGCATGAAATGCAAAATACACGGTAATGGATCTCCAACATTGTTACTTAACTTTTAAGAATTCACCGTTAACCTTTTATACCACATCTGTAATAAATGGAATTCTACAGATCGTTTAACAAAGAGTTCTGTCTCGAGATTTGCATGCTACCAGCTGTGGACAATTTGAACACACACAACTGAAAGTTTGTTCTCACATGGAGTAACATTATTAAATTAAACAATGTGACATTAATTATACTTTGTTTATTTAATTTTCACCTGTCTTGAAATTTCACATTTTTGATTTGTTTCTTAATGTTGTCATGCAGGTGATCATATTCCATAGTACTTACTCTTTAGCGATATTAATTAAGCTATAAGTATACGTCGAGATCATTTCATTAAAACAGTACCCTCAAATGAAGCAGCTAAAAGTCAATCGCAGTTAGAGCTGTGGGAATACGTCTGAAAAAATGATGCACCGTTACTTTACAGAAGGTAAGCATTGCATCAGTGGATCATGCTTTGTTCGTTTGAGCGTGGTTTCGTTGTATAATGATATGGAACACATATTATTCAGGCAATCTTTAATCATTGGACTTCTTAACCGTTTGGTTCCTTTATTTTATTCATTTTTTTATTAGCAGTGAGAAACAAAAGAAGAAAAATTAGATTAAGAGTAGTGCAATTTTGATAGCTGGTGGCTTAAATAATTACACTTTGGAACATCAGCCCATCATCAATCATGAATATCCATCTACTAAAGTTAAGGTAAAGAAGCACTTTGCAACGATTGGGAATTTCATTCCATACTTGGATCAATAAGTGAAATGCATTGGAATCTTTGTATAATCTGTATATAGTCCCAGAGCAATTTTAACGGATTAGATAAATTTGATATTAGAAAATTTTACACACACTGATTAAGAAATTCGGGAGATGCACTGCCTTCATCTGGTGTTAAAATTCGAGTGATGCTTATTCGTATATAAAATTGCATAGAACGCTAGGAGTAGATTTTACAGATATTTTTAAAACATACATAGTTTTCTTATTTATGAGAATGTATGTATGGCAAAACAATTTACTTTTAAATGGTATTACATTTTTAAAAATTGTACACGTAATGTATGCATGAAAAAATGAATAAAATCAGACTGTAATATAAACACTTCAATAATATGAGCACAGATGAAGAAAATAAAATACCAAACGAATGAGAAAATTAATGTCTTTTCTTTTAATTTTTGCACAAAATGTAACTGGAATTTTATGAGACTTCGTTTCTTTATTAGTATTTAAAAGAAAAGGCACATTTTAGGTTTTTTGCATTGAATAAAGCATTTCCTTTTCTTAATAATCAATAGTGATTTTCTTAACAGATATGATATAATAACACGCTCGTAACACATTATAAATACAATAAACGAAAAAAGGGACTAAACTAGTACAACGGAAATTTTCTGGTTTTCTTTGTCTTCTTCGTCATAATAAGGTCAATCTTTTCTCCGAGAAATTAATTACAAGGTGTACAAACTTTTCTTTGACATTGTGCATTCATTAGGGTGTCTCACAACTAACAATGGCCTTTCATTGTTGACAATGGAAAGTCAAACTTTGAAAGTAATGCGTTCCTAACGCTTTTGTTGACAAGTTGTGGACTGAAAGGCTTCACAATGTGTCGGAAAAAGAAATCAGCGGAACTGTTTATTAAATCAAGACAAATGTTCGTTACGATGTGCAATTAAATGGTTTAAAGAGTTTTTTGTTTTAATGAAACTGGCGCTGAGTTAAGGGAAATGTTTCATTCCTTAAGCGATTTCTCCGGAAGGTCTGCTTAACATTTATTTTCCTGCTTTTCTCGGTCATTAATCATTTATTTAGAAATACGTAAAGGGCGCTCGAATTCATAGACTTAAAATATCAGTATAAAAACTCTTCAAATTAAGTTTTTTGCTTGCACATTGACGATGAAAATAAGCTTGTCTGAATTATTACACACATTCTCCATTCTCTAAAATCTAAATATATAACATACGAGAATAGATTGTAAAGCAAATAAGAGGCATTGATTTCTATTATTATTTTTTAAAAAAGAAATCGTTCGTAGAGTATAAACAGCAGTTCAAGAAAACGAATTCAATAGTTGACAGACATAATGTGGTCAATTATATCCCTTCTAGAATTACCTGGTTTGTATAGCCTGAAGGCGGAAGTCATAGCAAACATTTTTTGGAAGTTTCTTTAATTTTAATGATTGTTCGCATTTTGAGACAGGAATGCTCTTTAGTACATAACTGTTAAATAAACCGTGTATTCTCCAAACAAAATCAACGCTATTTCATTTCCTTTATTTTTATATTTCTTTTGAATTTTCCACCTATAAAAAGGAAATATAATATTTCTGGATTTCCAAGCATTTATAGAAACTTCAAAGTGCAGATTAAGTTTAATATATTAATCTATCCTATTAAAATTCGAATGTCAACAAACATATGTATATATCTATCTATGTCCGGCTATCTTCTTACGAACCACTTAATCCTGAAACTAGCGGTAAGTACCATAGATGGAAATGATCCAAAGAATCCCTTTCGACTATTTAAATTCCGAAATTGCAATTAGTTAAAAAGGTATTAATTGAAAACGTCAAAATGAACCATGCTGCCATCTAGTGGAAACTTTAACAACCAAATTTCTTGTATTTTTTGTTTATTGACAACTTTGACACCGAAGTTCTTGAATTTTTTGTTTATTTATTTAACATTACCTGGTTTTAATTTGTTTAAAAGGTTTTGTTTCTTTTTTAGGAAACTCCGTGTTTTGTTTTATAAACGTCCAAAAATTCATTTTCTTGCTTTTTAAGTTTTACAGTTTTCATTACTGAATAACGGCGGCACATGACTGTCATATCAGTCATGTTCCGCCATCTATTGAGCAGAAATAACATGAATCGATTTATTTTAAAAGAAAACTTCTGACATTTTAAAAATTTTACAGGAGGAGAAAAAAAATGGACTGTAAACAAAATCGAAATTCACATTAGAAAATGAACTTATGGACGAAAACCCCCCAAAAAAATAGTGGAATTTTTAATTTTTGCAAAAATTCAAATTTAAATTTTGCAGAAGTCCCTTTTAAAAATCAAACAACATAAAAGTTTCAGAATTTTAGGGAATAAATCATTATAAAGCCAAAAATATCAATGAAACTTAACTGAAATTCAAAATTTATTTAATTGTGAGTATATTTAAATTTACAGCCTCAAAATAAAATAGAATTTTAAAGTTATTCGTATACAACAGAAAACAAATCAAGGAAAAAATAACTAGAAGCTAGAAATATCAACGAAACTCAAATAAAATTTAAAATTAATTTATTTAAAAATAAACGTAAACTTAAAAGAATCCAAACAAATTTTAAAGCTATTCGTTTTTAAGTAAAATTTAGATTTCAAGAAAAATATTCAGGGAAAATGATCATGAAGGCTAGGATATCAATGAAACTCAAATAAAAGTAAAATTGGCTTTATTTGCAAAGAAATCTAAATTTGGAAAGCTACTGGTTTTTAAGTAAAATTCAGATTTAAAAAAAATCAGGGATAAACAAATATGAAACAAGAAATGTCAATTAAACTCAAATTTAATTCAAAATTCGTTTATTTGCAAATAAATTTAAATTTTAATAAAACAAAATATAAAATTTGTTTGTTTTTAAGTAAAATTCATATTTAAAAATAGAAATTAGTAAAAAAACAGTAATGTAAATTAATTTTAGGTCTTTTGAGGATCAATTGAATATCCTGTTTCGCGCAGAAGTCCCCTTCTAACATCATACGTAAACTTTGATGATTTACTACAACTTAAGTGTGAATGGCAGAAATTCAGGTTTTACACAAAACAAATCAACTACATTCATGAAATAGAAAACGTAAAAAAATTAATTCCATTCGAGTCTACAGAAGTTCCCTTTTAAAATCTAATGGTTAACATACGGTGTTCTTCCATTTACATTTATTTACTTAACGGAAACTGGTATTTCTTTTTTGGAGAGCTTATGTGTTTGGATTTATTAATATCGGGAAAAAAACGTTTTCTTTCCTTTTTTGTATTAAGGTGTTTAACTTCGTAACGTTTCTTGGGGAAAGTAAGTGACAATTTTTGTTGAAAAAAACAGAGGCGGACCATATGAAAATATATAGATACCATGACCTCACTTCTCTGCGTCCGGGAATATTCCATTATTCGAGATAGCCCGTGCAACGCCGGGACATACAGATAGTAACCATTTAAACGATATAAGATCTACACGATCTAGATCACATTTCCATGGGATGTACTGCAACTGAAATAAAGCACACGAAATGAAGCATTTTTATTTTTTTAAATCAAAAAATAGAGGGAAACGGAAAAAAAATTAAGCTACAGAACGAAGACATTAAAAGAATAAAACTTATGTATCAATTTGTGATGCCTATGAGGTCGAGTTTCTTTATGAGATTGATGAGTTCTAGTTAATCTACTTTAGGACTTACCCGATTAATCAACTTTCCTTCCGAATAACATTAAATAAGTAGTAGTTAGAAAGCCATCGTTCTTTCTGAACCATTCTAAACTGTAATTATTCTAAATAATTGGACCTGTCGAATGATTTTACCATATGAAAGTAAAACAAAATGAGACAGACTTTGAGGTAACTTAAATAATCTTTTCATACATTCATGGGATAGAAAACTTGAACGAAACATTCAGATTTCTTCCATTTGTTTGGTTTCTTCACTCATAAAGTTTTCCTTTTAAGAAATTTATACAGAATAATAATCCCAGTTTTAAGAAGGTTAGCATATGTAGAATAAAAACATAAATCCATCCATGCCCTTCCTACGAAATCATAAGGTTTAAGATAAGAAAATCGATAGATTTGCTTAACACAATGCAATAACTTAAAGCAGTGCATTGAAAACTGGGTTTGGGATTCTAAGTGGGGTTGGAAAAATTCTCACATGGCTATCTTCTCACATTTTCTTCAACATTTTAATATAAGAAAGGTTTGGAAACTCCTCTTGACTTAAAAGAGATTCATCTAAAATTGGTCCAGTAACTATTTTTAATGGAATTTCCATTAATTATCATGAATTATTACTTCATTTTCTTAATCTTCGGTCGGGCGAATTAAAAATGCTAACACGTTCGGACTCAACTCATCTGTGAGATTAAAAATTAAATTTTTGCTTAGGCTTAAGATTAAGCTTATCAAACAAACAATTCTGTCATACAAAGGTATATTTGAGTTTTTAAATAACTTTTTTGTATTTCCTTGCAATTTCAACAAGCAAAATGTTCAGGAATTCGTGGGCGACCTGACGTTTGTTTTCCTCTAACGTTCCTCAGCAATGACAACTGTTTTCGATGAGACAATAAAATAATTCGACAATTTTGAAACAATATTTTGAAAATAACGATTAATATCATTGTATTAGAGACTGGGACACAGGCATGCGAATTTTGTTTGATTAAAAAAAAAGAAATATTGAGAAAAATTTGGGAAATCAAAAATACAAACATAATCGGGAGCAACTTATCTACCAGCTAATTTGCGTCTCACATACACAAATAGAACTCTGGTGAAAAAACCACGATACTCTTGTGTGAGTGGCAGGGAGCCAGGAATCTGCTGGAGGTCCCACACCTTTCTCGGCAAAATCCGCGCTTTGGCACAAAAAAATATGGTTGCTTCATCTCACAGATTAGATGCTCCCAACGGAAGGTTAATCACTTTCAACTCCGTATTCCAAGTAAAATTTTTCCGGCAGAAATGAAGTCAATACTTTTTCCCCTTCACAAAAGTTTGGTGCGCATATAAGAAGTTTAAGAAGCCCTTTTTCAAAGCAAAGGTGGTAATGATTTAAGAGTGTCAATGTGAGTTTGGATTTTTTGAGAAATACTATTCAACAAAATATTCAAACAATTGAACAAGCACTTCCAACAAGACGAACTCTGAGATATGGAGGGCTTTCTACCATTAAATAAACGTATAATTTCAGTATATGGTTAAAAAATAAAAGGTTCAGAATCTCTTACATGAGCATTCTATCCATCAAAACGTCATTCTGGATTATACTATACACACGTCTGTACGCACTTTTGTACTTATTCCAGTCTAAATCATTGTATAATCTGTATATAACGCAAACCATTGTAACTTACTACATTCTAACTTCATATTTAATTTTTATTTTCTGCAAATTTGTTTTCGATTGTTTGAATGGTCCATGAATACGAATCTTTATTGCTTCTTTTATGTTGATTGAGACAATTAATGCCGGAGAGATATCCCTAAAGACACCTTCCGCTAATTTCCTGCTTATCTGAAATCCATTGCACTTGTTTCTCTTCTTCCAGTGCAAATTAAATAAACACTTTCCTTAATGTCTCAAGTAATTCTGTTACAAAGCAAATAAGGAAATCTTTCAGTTATCGGTTTTCTGCTCGAGAAGGAAATCACTTAAGATTCAATTTTCTGATCCTCAGAGTATTTACGAAGAAATCTTTAGATTCGTTTTCTCACTTTATAAAGAGGTTCGAGCTATTTAATCATCAGGGATATTGTGTGGATCCGTGTTTTCCAAACACGGCTTTTCTTTTTATCTGCAAAATTGCAATGTTCTGCTGGGAATTTTAGAGATTAAAAAGAATTAAATTCGTCGGAAAAAAGTTTTAAATCATGCTTCGTTCAGTTACGTATTGCTGGTTATGGGATTTTCAGCTGCAACGGTTATCATGTCCTATTCATTTCAAAGTTCTTTTCAATGCACTTCAAAAGCAAGAGGAAAATTGCCATCAAAAAGGATTCTTCATGCCGATCTGATTCAGTTAAAGACAAAAAAATGGCGTCATACTAGAGCAAACACTCTGTATCTTCGTTTTCATGAGACAGGTAATAATAAATTTAGCTCAAAATACTTTAAAGAGCATCATTACCATCAAGACTTTACATCTGTTCTGGGAGGTAGAAAAGCGGTTTAATTAGAGCAAAACTAAAATGCAAAACAATTTAGCGTTGTAAACTTATATCTGGCATCCAAAGATATTCTATATGTATAAATGATATTTATAACAATTGACAGCAATGTATTGAAGGTGCTTTATATATTGGCACAATTTTAGTGTAAGTTATTATTTCATAACTTTCAATGCACTTCTAATAGAAAATGTAATAATAAACAAATTAATTTGAATTTCGAAATCAAGCCATTTTATTTTCTTTACTAATTAGTCATTTTTAAACTCATTTGGCCTTGTTATTACCTAAACAACACATAAACATGTGATAATTTTCATTAAAAAATTCCACGCTAAATATTTCAAATTTTCCATAATATCGAAATTTGCCATCTGTCTTAAAAATTTGCATGGGTTGGATGTTATGTACAGGACAATTCAAAAGTACAAATACAATAAATTAATAAAATTTTGTTAGTGGAAATTGGATACACAGAAACAAGCCACAATCACATGGGAATTAGTACCCGGTAACGAAAACCGAAGAATGAGCTAGAGGGTATTTTGCCATTTCTTTAGTTATATTTTATTTTATTACGATTAATCAACCATAACAAGCGATTACATTACAAACAGTTATTCACGGCATGCCAACATACAAGAGTTTGATATCCGAATATAATTAAATAAGATTAACTTCAGGAAACAGAATTTGAGGGATCGTTACTTGAAAATCAATAAGTTGATATAAATAATTATTGGTAATATTACATAGATCATTATACAATACTTATCTTCTTGGGAGTGACAGTGGAGTTACATCCTGTACACTTAAAAGCAATGATTGAAAAACTCCAGATCTTTCACACTAGGCAAGCATTTTGCCGGTGTAGGAAATCTTAAGTGAAACAATCCCTATTATATCATCTGTAAATAAGTGACTAGTTCGTTCTTATGAGCCACATTACCGGTCCCGTTAAAACCATTTATCTTTAAAGGTACGGGGTTCTAATGTGATAACACGTGATATCCCACAATTTATTCGCAGTCAGAGATTTGAAAAGATACATAAAATAATTATTTTTCTGAATATATTTTCATAGTTATGTTACACATACAATCTCCATTAGAACTTTAGGATTTATGGGCCGTCGTAATAAACTATTTATTTAAATAGTAGCGGGTATTCAATGTACAGGATTCTTTTGAAACTAATGTTCAGTTTATTTCGTTCATCTCACCAATATTATGCATTTGAATGGTAGGCTTAAATGTTTTCGCCCATGCAATTTATGAAAAATCGCGATTGATTTGGATTAATTTTTTTATGAACTAAAACACAAAATTAAATGAAAGCCAAGTATATTTTTGTTGAGAATGAGATGGCCATATATTTAAAGGGTTCTTTACGGACTGAATATCTAATAACCTTAAGTAAAAGAGAAATTTTCATGGTTCACCTGGTTCACCTGTGAGATATTTCGACGACCTTAAAGCTATATGATGCTGATACCATCATAAATTAAACATTTACATCTCTTACCTACTTAAAGAAAAGAAAATTAATTTTTCCAGATGACAATTAAAAAATTATAAGAAATACAATTAAATTCACAATGTGAATAAGTATTCGAATAAAATTGAGAAATAATTCCCAAAAGCTTTATTTTCCTGCAATAAAAAGAAATTTAGCTGATAAACATAAATTATTTTAACACCGTAATTTATTTTTATAACTATCTTAAGAATCCTTTTATAACTAAATGGAGATTTTGGAAAATATCATTTCATACTGCAAATTTGATAAGTATGTTTTATCGAGCATTGTTTTGAAATATATATTTTTTACACTTAGCAATATTAAACTGTTTTATCCGTGACAGTCTTTATTGAACACATTTTATTTTCACTTTTTTAATGAAATGGATAAAAAAAAGTTCCTTGTCAGTTTCAAACTTTCTGTGTTACATATACTTTATTGCAATACAAGCCAATTTAAATCAGAAATCTTAATGTCTCTAAACCGCTTAGATTAGAATTTAGTAGATAATATCTAAGCAAACTAATTTTAAAACAAAATAATAACAGTTTTAGTTTTATTCTAAAATAACATTTTAAGTTGAAGAGGAGTAAGGTTTTGCATTGTAGAAAATATTCCAAAATTCTTACGTTATTTAAGAATATAATAACATTTTCTTTACCTTCACAACATTCAACAATTTTCGTAGTTTTGATATCTTCACAAGAAAAATAAACCTGGAAAGAATAGTAATTCAATTTACAAGTATCAAAATTGTTTTGTTTACAGGGTCCAGAGAAAATATGCTTAACAAATAAATTATTTAAACTATTTCTTGTATATGTCTTCAAGAATAATCAAAATATTTCGCAAAATAATTTTTCACGAGCCCCCCACCCACCCTATAAGTCTGCAAAAGTACTATCAGATCGAAGAGACTCAAAAAATACTTTCAACACGGGGCTAACAGCTCTGCATCAAAGGGAGAACAACCAAATCTCCTGCCTGTTATTTTTTTAACTACAAGAAAATTGTAAAAGTTCGGATGGGAAAATGCATTATTTACTGGAATTACAAAACGTTCCTTTATGGTTAGATAATAAAGGCTAACAAATACACCTACTCTCTCTTAAAAGTATCCGGACACTTGCAGATTTTCATTTTTTAGAGCCCCATCCGGAATGGTTTAGCTGACTGCGCTTTAAACTTCGAGGCATGAATAGGCAGCATATCACATTTTACATTGAATATTTAAGACCACAAGGGCAATCAGGGGACGAATCTACACAAACGATGAAGACTTTTTTTGATACCTTCTGGGAATACTGATAACAGATGAAACTTTCAGAAATGGTAATGTTTAATGTATAAAATTTACAGGAGTTTTCGTAAAACTCGAGCTCAAATATTTGGGAAGATATAAGGTTTTCCTTTAAAAATCTCAGAATTTTTCCCTCTGTTTTAATAACTTATAACATGCAGAGTTTTCTCTGTTACAATATACGAAGGCAAAACAGAAAAGATGACTGTATGTTAGAAAAGCGTTATGTAAAAATTTGAAAAATTGTTGAATATACATTACGGGAATTATGAGGCATTTTTTAGTAAATAATGTTTTACTTTTGCGCATGCGCAGAAATATAGTCATAATTTTATATTTCAGAACTTCAAACCATATATAGGAAATTTATATAAAAAATTCATTTCAATATCTGATATTCAGAAGATAATAGAGGCATTACAACGAGCAAAATTTTAGCTCCATTGAAAAAAAAGAAGCTAAGATGGGGGGTTGTACACAAATTGATATTTTTTTAACTTATCTCCTTTAAATTGTTATAATTCAATTGCTGAGTGGTTAGAATTTGCCATATCCATGGTACTTATCAAATTACGATACGCACTAAATTCAACTAATCAGGCACTATAAATAACAAAAATTTTACAGCTTTTAGTATATTACCTGATTATTAACAAGTTACATATTACAATTTTACGACCAAAACGATATTTTTAAAATATATTTATTTTATGGCGAAACGATTTTTCTGTCTATTAATTTCTTTTCTTAAAATATTTTAATAATTCTACATATCTATTTTATTATTCGAGTATTATTGAATGTTCATGGTGTGGCAAATTCTAACCACTATACAATTCAATGTGACTGTTTAGGGCTAAAGGTTAAAAAATATCGTTTTGTTATTTGCAAGCCTTTAAATACTTTCAAGCTGCAAACGGGAATAAAATTCTTAACAGTACCATGTCTCCTCTTACTGAACATAATGATATTGAACTGAAAATTTTTTATATAATTATATCTGACTTTTAAAGTTAATGAAAAAAAATTACACTATGTTTTCGCATGTAAACTAAATATTTATAAAAACTCTTCACCAGCCTGATATTCTTCTTTCAAGCTACCTGTCTTCTCTAGCTATATTGTCATCTCTGGCATGTTTCTTAATATTATGTGAGAATGCTCATAGCATGTTATAACATAAAATGACTAATTTCAAGAAAACCTTTATCTCAAATATGACTTCAGTTTGAAAAAATTCATTATTCTAGCAGGTAGGCGCATAACCATTTCTAGAAATTTCTTCTGTTATAACTTCTGTGGCAAAGGTGACAGGTTTTGTCTTGTCGGACTGTGACGGTCCTAAACACTCCAAAACTTTGAATCTTCAGTAACTACTTCACATGGTCGAGATTAAAACACTCCAGTACTTTACGGAAAGAAAATTCTAAAAAATGAAAAATCTAATGTCCGGATAATTAACATGTGTGTATTACTACGTTAGGTACTACGAGTGTTGTAAATGAAGTAGTTGCAGCTTGTCCAGAAAGTCGCAGAAGATCAGTATGCAAACAGGATATGAGAGACGAGTGAGTGACGCTGTTGTCGACCGTGTAGATGGCGCAAAACAGTCAGACCAGTTAGAAGGGCGAATGCTGTGCGGGGTTCAAGTGGAGAGTACGCCTTGCCACTCTAAACATGTTTGCAAAAGATGATCAGGTGTAGTTAAAATCAGGGTTTGCTCTGTGGCAAAATTCATCTGAATGTACTTTTGCAGTTACGTGTAGCACCTCATGGCCTGTGCGTTACCGTATGGACGTTTGCACTGGTCAAAGCGTTTCGTGGGATTTGCACCGCACAAGTTGACGAGATCTATTCTTCAACATCCAGCTAATCGTGAGTGAGTCTCCTTTCCAGACCGTCTATGGACTGTCAGGAATTGATTCTAAATAGTTGATCTCGTATTAAACTATGTAGCTATATATTGAAAGAAATGGCGAATGTTAGGGCACTTCTTTTGTTGTCAACAACTAAATACACTTCAACAGGTATCCTACCTTCCCGACATTTGGCAAATATAGAACTTTGCTGGTGATTATATTGGAAGGAATGTAATGCAAGTATACTTGCGAATTCATTATATAATTTTTTACTATCTATGCTGCCACTACTTTATTTACAACCCTCATGACATTTCTGTTAAGGAACTTTAGGCACCCCTGATTAATTATTCATTGTGTATAAAATTCATTAAAGGCAGGTAGAAAATGCATAAAACAAAATTATATAACATTTAACACAAAAATATCATTTCGAAAAACTTAAGCAAATAGATAAATTATTGTTAGAGTGTTAGAAAGAAATGTCTAAAGTTAAGATAAAGTATAAAAGGGAAGTTACATTTATTACTAGTATTCGATTGGAACTTTTAAAATAATGTTTATTACTGTGTACCCAGCTGCTAACTAACTATTTCCCATTTGCCTCTTTATTTATTTAACATATCATGTAGTACAATTGTCTGGCATCCTTTATTCAAAACTATCTAAATATGGATAACATTTAACAGAAGTTTCCTTTGAAAATGTAATGTTACTCGCTAAAAAAATACTTTAATTTTGGGGAAGAAATATCAAAGTCACTACTCCACAAACCAACGATCAACGCTTAGCCAACAGAAATTCTGGAGGGACAGAAAATAATCACCAAAACAATTCAAGTGCAAATCAGATTATAACAATATAACTTTCTAACTAAGTAATAACTCCACGTTGATCCACCTAGACGACAAAGGACCCTCCTGGCTCTAAGGTGAGATCATCACTCTCACCTGCTGTTTTCTGTCAGAGTGGAGCAGTTGGAAACTGCATTCCATCAGCATATTACATACGCGTATTGCATTACGAATACTGGCAATTACAGAATACTCAGTGAAGTGTCGTTGGACCCAAAGGAAATGAGCTTTACATAAGTAGCAAGAATTATTCACTGCGCATGCACTTAAAAGAAAGAAAGCCTTCTGCTAAATGAAGCATATATACCTGGGAATCATTTATGAAATTTAACGCTAGAGAGTCAATGATAGATTTACTAATTTCTTTTATTAGAAAACAATTTCGGATATAATCCATACCTTAGATCATTCAGTATATGTACAGTGTTGATTTGTTAAATATAGTATTTAAAAAATTGTACTGTCTGTGAAATATTAGGTAACTTATTTAGAGAATCAGCCAGATCCCAGTGTTGCCTTTAAGCAACATACCCAATTTGTCTTCTAAAATCTTGTGAATAAGACTGAGCTCTAATGCATGTTGTGATAGTTGAGGTGAAATTATTGCATTACATCAATTTAACTCTTTAATCACGAGGGCGTCTTTTTTCTCCTGGCCCTTCAAAACTGGGTTTTTTGGGAGGATGCGGCTGTAAATTTGACTCTCCCAATCTGGGTGGTCAATACCCCATCCGGTGTACTATAACCTTACCTTAAGAAGCATGAAAAAAGGGCTGCGTTTGGCAGGATAATTTAAACCCCTACTGTGCTTATCTCTAGTGATCTCAGAAACTCACCTCCATTTAAAAAGTCAACCGCTTCAGGTTGGAAAAGATAGACCCATCAGAGTTTTTCAGGTAATTCCCAAATAATAGTGCCATATGAAAGGAGATTAGTTATATGGGAATAAATTTTAATAACTCATATTCTAATTACAGTTCATATTGGAGACAGTAAACTATAAATAATCGCCGTGACATTGATACACATGATCCCAGCTCTAGGAAGAGTGGATGGCCTCAGTGTAGTAACTCAGATGTTGACGTATCCAATTCCCATTTCCTGATCTTCCCAGATTCTCTGACAGATGCTTGGACACCATTGTGCACAAACTTTGCCAATAACAGCAATTTAACAGCAATTTCACGTGTGGTGATCCGACGATTCTGCCGTATGAGCTCATCCACAGTCGAAATCGTGGCACTGTTAGTCACAACGTGCGCCTGCCAGGGTAGCAAGTCCTGATGTTTACGCGTCCCGTCTCAAACACTGACATCACCGGAATATGGTTCACCGTGCGAGACACTGCTCTCCCTACACCTCTTTCATCCTGCGATAAGTTGTGATTCATGCTTCCCTTCTGCGCGAAGAATTCGTACTTCTTTGTGATGATCTGGAGGAATCAAATCATGCAATGTGGTAAGAAACTCTCAGAAATGAGGATGATGAAGGGAAGCCGTTAACTACGCAGGTGCAACTGGGAATACCACCACGCCATCTATCGGATGCATATTAACTACTGGGATTTGATACAGCTAGGTCTTTTCATTTGGGCACACCTTATACACAAGCCTGCAGCACCACTCTTAGTACACGTTATTTCCTTAAAATACACCATTTAAGTAGAAAAATCATTATCAAAACGTGTTTCTCTAATCCTTTTGCACTCGTTGCTCTTCAGACTTGTTACTTTGGTACAGTTCTTGATATAACCTTTTAATAGATTTTATTACAATATTCGTTTCATAGTAGTTGCGAAGTCGATATTCTATTTCTATGGTTTCAGAGAGCGAATTCCTGCGATTAAAAATGTTCTGTAATTTTATTTAACCTTCCAGCGGGCGTGCCCTTTATATACCAACATGAAGGTCGCGTACCTTCTTACGCTATCGCCAAATAGCAATTTTAAAGGGGTAAATATTCAAATTAGGTTGTAATTGGGTAAGGGTTATAAGTTCAATTATTTAAAACAATTTTTGTTATTTTAAAAGGAAAATGGAAAAGAAGGTAGACATGAGAAACATTAAAACAATATAAAATGACTAAGTTAAATGCATAGAAAATAATATAAATGAAATTTCAATTTTCAACTGAAATATTTAAATTCTGTATAAAACTGAAAATGTAATATAAAGATCTAGAAGTCAGTTTATAGTCATTTCATTCAACAGTCGCGCGTATCTTTGAAATACAAATAGCAGATTCGCAGAGTGCTACTAAGCATCGAATTCCAAACGATGACCAACAGTTCGACGAAGAGGCTGGAAGAATTGCCAAAGTCGCATGCTTTACTAGCACCTCTGGTAAGTCATAAAACTAAATTCTTCTTCTTGGATCTTTCACATACACGCACCTGGAATGTTAAACGAATAGCTTCAAATAGAAATACTGTTTCTGTTATTTTGCTATGAAATAGAAAAGGAGGATTATCTGCCATTTACCCCAGTTATTAAATGTTGTATAATTTACTCGGATTTAGTATTGAAATATAACCTGCTTTTTTATAAAATTTTCGAATAAATTTCTTGAGGTATTATCGGCAGCATTTTCAAGAGTAATATTTTTCAACGTAGATTTACTTAACCCTTAAATTACTTCAAAACGCATATTCAACAAATTTCAATTAATTATATTTAATACATCAAGATTAATATAACTGTGAATTAAAATTAAATTCTGGTACTATCGTTCTGCTTTCATATTTAGGAAAATATATAAAAATGAGTGAAAATCATTTAAAAAAATGTTTTTTACATAAATGTTAATGATTTTAAACTACGGAAAAAATATCAAAATATAAAGATTAATTTCTAATTCCTCGCATTACCTAAAACATGAATCTAAGAAAAAATTATAAATGATGACATTTAACTCGAAACAGGCCAACTCATATATTGACCTTAGAAATTTTTGTGCTGGAATTCATTGGTTTGTTAGGCATAGCACAAATGATGCAATGAAATGCATTTGGTTTAGCCACGAAAGTGAAATATAACTGTACTATAATTAGGGTGCGACTTACATAGCGGTAAAATATTTCTGACACTTTCTACGCAAATGCCATAATCAATAATTTGCTCTGAATTTCATTTTTTAAAGCGGATAATAGTAACAGTATGCTTTGAGCTAAAATGATTGCAATTTTTCTATTTACTCACAGATTATAAATTTTTATAAAAGGTTTTACCCAACCTTCCATTTTAAAAATCTATTTCATGATTTCGTGTTTCATCTTAAAACCTAAACGAGATTTCGAACATATGCATATATGCATTTAACTGAATTGCTCTTTCGATATTTCAAATATTCAATAGAAACTATATCCACTATAGTCTAATCGAATCACATCAAAATGAAAGAAGTCATCCTATTTGGCATTAAGTTTTATTGGCAATCTTTTCATGTAAAATTTCAAATTGCATTGCTCCAATCCCAATAAATCTATGAATTCCATCACATCTAACGTAGAAAAATCACTGTCAAATTCGTCGACTCATTGTGATATACATGATGTTAACAAATGTATTATCGGAACTAATTTTCTTCAGAAAATGTCTTTTGCTCTCAGAGCCATCTACATCATCTTACAGCTTTTTGCAAATATCATCTTCTGATCAAATAATTGGGATATCATTTTTTTCATCGTCCCATTGTTCATTCAAGAGAACAGTGGGTGATGGTGTGATACTTTTCAGGAATATGAGCAATTTTCTTCCAAAGGAAAGTGTCCAAGCTCCATATTTGTAAGAAAAAATAATCAGAAATGAAATATTTGAAAAAGCTTTGGCGTTTCCGTTTCTTGTATAATTTATTACCAAATCAGCTATCGCAGTAATATTCGACATTTTATTGAGGATGAATTTACTTCACGAGTGGAGAAAAATTCGACAATTGATAAAATACATTATATTTCTTATTATATAATAATAATATTTTTATATATATAATAATATTTTTTTTCTTTCAAATTCTCAAAAATTTGCAATCCGAGTCAGAGAAATGACAATTCATTTACTTTTTCCATTAACATTTTCAATTTTTTACATTTTATTTTTAAAATCAGAATTCTATTAGATTTAAAATTTATAAAAACTGCGGCTAACAGTTTATTTACTGTTATTTAAAATTAGCAAGAAATGCGAAATTTGTAATGAATAATTTTCCTACAAATGAATTGGAGAAACTAATTGTAATCAGTAAAAATCTGAGGATAATCTTCTAGTTATAAGATTATATCTAGGAATGGAAATATGTATAGGTTAAAATGAATCGTATACATAGTGGCACAGTTATCAAAAGTCATTGTCACCTTTATAAATTGCACTAAAGGAGACATGAACACTCTCATATGCACATTCCAATTACAGTCCAAAACAGTTCCATTCCAAATACAGTACATACAGTTAAAGACGTAAAAAATTAACTTTAAGAGAGATTTTGTAATACATTTAACGCATAATTTGATCAAACAATAATAAAATTATTTTGCCTGAATATCATCAAGTTATCTATTTTCCATAAATCTTCCAATTAAGGTAAGATGCATTGATTAATTGAGAAAATATCATCTTTAGAAACTAAATTAATATAAATTCCAATTAAAATTGTTATATGCTTGAAGTAAGAAGAAATAAGATTTTCTGTCCTTAAGAATTTCCATCGAAATACTTGTTTCGATTAGAAATACCGGAAAAGTACAGACGTTTTCTAATTGAATTGAATGATGCAAAGAACATTTCAACTCTAAATTCCACCTTTTTTTATTTTTTTAATGAAACGCTTCCGATAATGTATCTAAACACTAAGTGCAACAGTAGTATTATATACCAGGAAGAAATTCACCTGCCGAAGCACTCGGAAGAAAAAAAAGAAAAATATGATTGAAAAAAGTAGCTCTGATAAAGATTCAATCATGACCATCAATAGACTCTCTATCATGAATCAGAATACGAGAAACGTTCACTAAAAAATTTTAAAAGTGCCACTCTGGAACGCATAGTATACAGAGCTAACAGCTACATCCACCATCTAACAAGAAAACCTGAAAACCTATTTTTCTTTCTTTTTTTTTAAATACTAGTCCCCAATTTCCTGTCCTATATTATCAGAGTGGTCTCTAATCTGTCCTTCAACACAGAATATGTTACATAAGATGTGGATCACCGTAATAAATTTTTACAATATTATTTACATGTTCCAACACTATTCAGATACAAAAATCTATAATTTGACTATTATCTAAATATAGTTTCAAAATTCCCTTCATCGTGTTCCAGGCATATTTTTAAATTTGAATGTATAAGAACAGTACTTAAAACTTAATATCTCAATTGCAAATTTAGGATAAGTACAGTTTTCTTCTTGTCGATTCAGTTAATTTGGTTGCGTCGATGTATGTCATGCCTTTTACTATACATGTTATAACTCTTTTTTAATAGAAGGCGTTTCTTAGCTCAATAAAATCATTCTGTTCATGTGTTAGAAAATGATGCATTATAAGAACTTAAAATTGATTATTAAATCAATTTTTAAATTATCTAATATTTTATTTATAAATATTTTTAATATTTATTTCAAAAGTTTCGGCATTAAATTTTTTTAAATTATTGTTTTGGTGTCATTAGCAATAAAAAATTCTGTAATCAAAACTGAAAGAAAAAATGAGGTAAATTTCAGGAGAATTATAGTTTTTTCTATTGTGCTGCTTTTTGATCCATGAATAAGCGATAGGGTCTGAAGCAAATTTCTTCTCAACGAAACAAATATACAAACCTTTAAAATTTTAAATATTCTAACGTAATGGAAACATTTATTTCGACTAAATAGAGAATTTTTTGTCTTTAAAACT
>BGPR01000008.1:1244886-1256059 GCA_013235015.1 Araneus ventricosus | reverse complement strand
GTGGTTTGGTCTGAAGTCTAGAGCTTTAGATCATCAATTTATTTGAAAATCAGTTGAAATTTTTTTATTATCATAAGCGGAATCAGTATATTCAGAGAGATTGTAACAGAAGTATTTTGGAAATTTGCTGAAATTGAAACTCTATTAAGACTGACAGAAAATTAAATTTTTTTATTGGTCAATTCATTAATATTACAATAAATTCTGTTCCAACCAAATGCATTTAAGATAATAAATGCAAAAAATTTTAGAGATTTCAAAATTCTTAGAAACAAGATTATATTTATTCTGCATTTTGAGCAATACGTAACGAACGAAGCATAATTTAAGCATAATCTTCTAAGGTTCACTGATAGTTCATCCGCAATCAACTTCTTTTAACTTTCAGTCCACCCCACTTGACAGTGATATGCTTAAATTTAACATTATCAAGTTCGTTTAAGTGACATTTGATATGTACCACGCAATAATGAAATTTTTCATTCCCTTTTACTTATTATGTTAGTCTTTCAAATAAAAGCATCGTGGTTCATTTATTAATTTCTCTGAAAAGTAATTATTATAATTTTTAAATTTTCGTTTCACCTCGTCTCTTAAAGTGACAGACCAATTTCGCATTTATAATTGCATATCACTTATCTGATTCCTCGCAGGCATTTCAGATAAAATGTTTCAGTTTCCTGAACATTTTTTATTGCGATACTTCAAAGCGAGATAATTTAAGAAGGTCTTCAAAAATAGTTTCTTTCAACTTTTTCAAAATAAATAATTGTTTCGTAATAAGGGAAAGTTTACCTTGTAAACTTTGGCAAACATTTTTATTTCACATGATTACCAAATAAATTAGTGTGAAAGAATTATTAAAGCTGATTTTCTTCCTTATGGAAGCATCTGACTTTCAAATATTTCCTATAATCTTTATAACTGAGTTTTGTTTGAAATTATATTCAGAATAATTTGGGACTTGTTGGAATAGATTTGGGATAAAGTTTTCTCAGAGTATGTATTTCTAAGTTAACTGTCATTAAGAAGTATGCACCATAAAAGACATATTATAACTAGAATTTTAAAATAATTGATCAAATAAGTTACAGTTCTGAAAAAAGGCAACTAATATGCAAATGAATGTAAATTATGCTTTAAGTGTGCCATGTCAATTTCAGATATTTGTCCCCTCATTTGTGCTATCCAAATTGAAGAGAACACACCTTTCGGCAATTGTATAAATGGATTGTGTTTTTACAAAATGGATAGACAAATCAAACATCTAGCGTTAACCTTTCTTTATCCTTAAAAGCTAATAGTTTTCGAAATTGAAAACGAGCGTTTAAGTCTCATTTAATCAAAACGTAATGAGGTATTTATATCGATTAAAATACAATTCATAAATGAAACATATAATTGAAAACCATATAATTGTATTTTTTACTTTCTCGTGTACAAAGACAGAGTATCGTTGCAAAAAACATTATTGTATAAAAAAAATATTGTATCGAAAAATTATATCACGAGACTTAATGAATCTCTCCATTTAGATCTGCCTGAGTACGATAGAATCATGTATAACGGTCTGTCTATGAATACGATAACTCAAAATTGCAACGAGCTTAGAGGGATGGAATTTGGTTTATGGCCTTTACAGCAAAATTGCAGATTTTCATCACATTTTGGAAAAATCCGTAAAAGGGTACATGTCTGTACCTTCATTCATATCCATGAGAAATCAATAAAAAATTACAAATGTTTTAACATGGTATTCGCAAGCAATTAATAATTATCTATTTAATTTATAATTTGTAGCATTTTTTAAAAACATTTACCTTTATTAATTATATTATGAAACATTTGTAAATTTTAACTATTTACATTAGTGGGAAAATGCTAAGGACCATTTTTAAGATCCGAAAAATTTGGACTTAATATGAATACAATGGTTCGCAATCAGTGGATATAGAATTTTTGGACATACAATCGTCGGAACTCACATTTTAAAGTGAAGATTCGGCCAATAGGAGAACATTCGTAGCAATATTCATAAAACAGCAAAAATATTCCTGAAGATATAAGGGTTTCTTTAAATAATCCCTAATTTTTCCGAGTATTTTTTGCTTATAACATTAAGAGTTTTCATCCAAATTATCAGAAACTTTCAGAGTATTTGGCAATATGTAAAACAAGATTTGTATTAAAATTTAAATCCAATAATTTGAATATTATATAAAAAAAGTATTTTTAGTAAATAACTTTTTACTGCGCATGGACAAAACGTAGAGAATTGTTTCTTTCATAACTTCAAAACAAGATAAAGTGGACAGCGTATCTAAAAATTCCACTTCAATGCTGCTAATATTTAGAAAGATATAGGCATTGCAACGAGGTGAATTTCAGTACAATATAAGAGAGGCTAAATGATAAGGATCCATGCACAAACTGAAATTTATTAAACTTGAATCTTCGAACAGTTATCATAGAAATGCAATATATGATACATGAGTGTTCAGGATATTCAACTTTAATAAAATTCAATATTGTGCTTGAAGATTCGAGTTTAAAAAATATCAATTTGTGCAAAAACCCCTCATCATTTAGCATCTCTGAGAGTGTACCGAAATTCACCTCACTACAATGCTAATATATTTCTGTATATTAACGATACTGAATTAGCATTTTTATATAAGTTACTCTATATATCTGGCTTTGAAGTTATGAAAGAAAAATTTCGCTACTTTCGCACATGAGCTGTAAAAAATCATTTACTAAAAATGCTGTTATTTCCTGTAATATTCAAATTATTTGATTTAAATTTCATTACAAAGCTTCTTTTACATATTGTCAACTATTCTGTAAGTTTCGAACAATTTGGTTGAAATCTCTGCACGTTATAAGCAAAAGACATGTGAAAAATTAGGGATTTTTTAAAGAAACCTTTGTATCTTATAACAAAAAATATAAATATGTTTCTTGAACACATATAAATATTTTCATACGTCATTACTGTCTGTAATAAAGCAAGATGTATTACGGTTCTCCAAAGATATCAGACAAAATTTTAGAAAGGCTCGGCAAAAGAATTATTATAAGGGGATATATCACTGAAAAAATGCGAAATATCTTCTTTTGTTGTCTGTCTTGTCGAAAGAAAGTCGAAATTTGAATATGAACAAAACAAAAAAATTCCCACGAAATATTGGTGCGTATTTTCAACGTTTTTGCAATTGTAGACGTAGAAAAAAAAGTGTCAGTTCCTGTCCTGTGGTAAAGGATGATTTGTGGTAGACGAAAGTACCCAATCTTTTGTGTTTTGCAGTGATCTTATACAAAACTAATATCTGTTGAGACATATTTTTCTTGAGATGCTATAAGAGGTTTCAGCACATTTTGACTTGTACTTTTTTCTTTATAGAATAGTGTTGGCATCTAAAAATTACTCCAAATGATTTTTTCCATAATATATTCTGTTTAAAACGATAGATTTTATATTTCAATCATTTGTTTCGTGAATTGTTCTTATTTTAGACCCACGGTTATTGAAACATAACTAAATTTATGTTTATAGCTTTGGTTTCATTTCCTTACAGATAATGATTCCTTTGTCGAAATTGATAGAGAAAAGCAGATACTTCAACATTTTTTGTGTTTATAGAATGTTTGAAATTTTTTTATTTAATACTAGTCGCCTTTAGCTACAACCCTATTACCCGGGAATAAAAATTCAATTGAATCTGTTATGCATAATTTGATATTTATGGAAACTCATTTTATACTTCAAATTGTTGTATACATTTAACTCGTTTCTTTTAGTAGATTTGCACTTTCTCTCTTCATTGTCTGCATGAACTAACTAATGGAAGGAAGGAAGTGTATGTTTCATTGACATCTAATAGCACGTTGTCAGCGTCTTCACGTTCTTATTTCTTATGCAAAGTATGCATTTGACTTCAACATAAAAATGGTGCGGCACATTTTACATCCAGAAGCATATTACCTGGATAAAAAATTAAAACAAAGCAACCATAATCTTTGAGCTTACTGGATATATTTCCGAATAAACTTGCTATCTTAGACGACTTCATTTACAGAATTCACAAGAAAATGATGAAATAAAAAAGGACACTCCATTAGGATAATACCGAAGGCTGTCTGCACATTTTTAGAGGGTTTTTACGGTATTTACAGAACTATTTTACATACTTTTGTATGTTACATATCTTGTGTTTTTTTACATGTTTTTTTGTGTTTTTGCTTGTTGTGTGTTACTTTGATCCCCAGTATTTTTAGCAATCTTTCTACTCCGTAACTTCCATGAGAATAAAGGCTTTTGTAGTATCGGAAGAAGTATTTTTGCCATTCCTCTTGAACAGCTTTCCAAACTCCAAACCTTTGTATGTCCACGTTTGGATAATGCGTCTCTCGTCTTTGATGATAAAAAATTGATATTTTTTTTCCTACAGTCATTTAAAAAGATCCCAGCTTCACCTAATTCTACAACATTTTTTCCATTTTTCTCCTAATAAATGCTTTTCGAAAAGAATTCTGCAGCGTATTTATTCTACGTTCAGCGATGTGACGACGAGAAAGACGATGGTCATTGTATTTTTTTTACCTTTTAAAGATTCATATTAGTATTAATAATTTTTTTACAGTTGATACTCAGGAGTTTGATGATTTTGAAGCAATCCTTTGACTTAAAGGACTTTCTTTTAACATTAAAGATCTCACCTTTTCAATATTTGAATTCTTTTAACATTAAAGATTTCACCTTTTCAATATTTAAAGACCTGCCTTTTAAAGTTCAATACTTATTTGGAACAATTTATGCACTTGAAGCCAGACATCGACGATTTTTCCTTTCTTATTAACTCTATTACCTATCGTGACTTTCGATATCGAAAAGCCAAGGCTTTCACTGCGTCTTTGAAAAATTGAATAAGAATAACTCTCTTCGAAAAAAACGTAGCGTTCCATCCATCATTTCTTTAAAGCTCCATTTTGCATTTAAACGAAAATTTTATGTATGAGATGTTAACTTATGCTTTCAAAAATGTAATTATTGCGAAAATAATTTTTTACAAACCGACAATTTTTTTTTCCTTCGAAGAATAAAATAGTCTAAAAAATGTGCGAATATCATCAGTACCTTAACTTTTAACAATATAAGCGAAACACACATTAAATATTTGTTTAAGCAATGAAAAATGTTTGAATTTCATAGCAACAATAAAGAACATTGCTCTAAATTATGCCTAAAATATTTTTTTATTTTATCAAAATTTGATAAAAATTATACTGAAACTTAATTTAAATTATTTTTGTGCTATTATGTTTTCGGAAGTTATATGAAGGAGAAACGCCAAAATTTCACTTAATTTTCAACTAATTAAAACCCTCCAAAATATGTTTCCGTCAAATGTCGTAGACAGTGGCTGCTCGTGAATTATCATCGTGGGGAGAGGGGCTGTAACTTAATTTCTTACATCTATGACGATTTCTGCATTATTTGCACCTTTTAATTAATTGTAAATAAAATATTAAATCATAAATAAAGATTATCAGATTTTTACTTGTTAAAGATGATTTTCATTAAAGAAATTTTAATTTAAAAATTACTATTTTTTCATTTAATGCTAATTAAAAATTTATCTTTAAAATATATTTACACATTTTTTTTCCTTTCGTTTATAAGGATTTATATAACTGCGGCTGACCATTGCAGATATTCATGAAGTGTAAAGTAAAAATAAACACACATGTCCTGAAATTATAGATCTTTATTTACAAGAAAAAATGTAAAGTGTAACTAAAATGTAAAAGATAATATTATTTAACGATATTTATAAAAGCTTCTTAAATATGAAATCTACTCTTCTGTCTTTATTTCGAGTTAAAAGATCAATAACTTTTTCTTTGACGATACAATATTTTTTAATTAAGCTTTTCATTTAACATACTCCCCCAAACGAAAGATGATTCAATGCATCCGTCATAATAATTGTATAACTAACCTCGCTTCAATTTAGTTTCAATTAACTTTTTTTTTTATACTTTGAATGAAAATGATATTTTTGAATTAAAGTACCATTGATGAAAAGTGAAAATTAAATTATTCGAAATAAGAATATATTAATAATTAGTGCAACAATTTTTATAATCTTTATACAGTCTACACAAATTGGAAAGATCCATTTATATTACTTCGATTTCTGAAGAAGTGTAAAATCTCTAGAATGCATATATCAAATACTTAAATCAACAGAAAGGAATGCAGAAATGAAAGAAAAAAATATTTTGGCAACAAAATTATTTAATGTTTTGAGTTATTACTAAAATTATATTTTATAAAAATTTATAAAAAAACTTATTTTAAATTTATTGAAATAAAAAGATTTATTTTAAAGAACAAATAAGAATGCCACGATATTATATTTAGAAATTATAAATTCATTCAATCGATCAAATCAAGAATAAAAGTACCTAAACTGATTATCTTTCCTCACTGATATTGAGGACCTCATCAAACAGCAACCGGACGCAACCAGTTCATCCGACTCCGGCAAAGCTTTCTCTCTTTCACCACGACCTCAGACTGATGGATACCGACCTTCTAGAGTTTCAATACCAAGGACCCTAAGCATTCCTCCAAGTTTTTAAAAGCAGTGAATTTTGGGGGCCTGTCTTAAAATTGTTTCTGCTGTTTAAGGTTTTTCCGTTAGTGTTCGTCTTTTTTTAAATGTTCTAATATTACTACTAATATCCATTTAAGAATTACAAATTAGTATTGTATTAGAATTATCAATGCCTTATATATTTGTGAGAGGCCGTCTGTAGAACGAAATCTTATATCTATATAACTGTTGTATTCAATGTACGTTTTTATCTCATATATTTGTGAGAGGCCGTCTGTAGAACGAAATCTTATATCTAGGTAACTGTTGCACTCAATGTATGTTTTTATGGAACCAATAGAGATTCTACTAAGCACACCCACCCAAAATGCAAACCGAAGATCTTTATCTCCAGAATCAGGGGCGTATCGTAGAGTAAAATCTTTGATATTTTTTAGCTGATATTTACATCTGACGTTTATCTATCTGGTCCGCGTGTGAAATCGGAGACCAAAGGGCTTGCATAATTTCATATTAAACGCGTTGTGAAAAGTTTTCATTTCAGCGATGGTATTGGGATATTGCGTGACATCTCCGCATCCGAAAAAAGACCATTTTAACTTTTTTAATAGAGTGAGCACTGCGCATCTGTGACTTCTGGCAGTGTCGTAGCGAGGGTAAGTGGCGCCCGGGTCATTATATGATTTTTCTCCCCTCTCAATCATAATTAATGGTTTCCCTTGTGTGAACGGCTCCCCAGTCGTCATCAACAGCTTAACAAGCGTAAATGTTGTCCGGAGAAATATATCGTTTCTATCCAACTCATCATATTTTACTTAAAAAAGAGACATAAACACTGTAAAGTTTTGACTCCATGCCTCCCCTTAAGACCAGCTCCAGGAGTTTCTATACCTCCCTTGCCCCCCGGTCGCTACGTCACTGAATTCAGGGGTTATTTTTATATGAATATTTTACTATGAATGTAACCAAGGGAATATATAGAAATGAAGTATGTTTATGAAGGTTAAACAATGCTTTAAAAATTGTACTGCGAAAAGCTGCAATTAAGAAAATGTAATTTATGTAATAAAGCGGTTTTATAATAACTGATATTTTATGAAATGTGCTTTGTAGCAGAAGTGTAAGAGAATAATAACAGAATTTTAATTATTTATACGAAAATAATCAATTAAATCCGATGTGGGTTTGTTTACGTTTTAAAAAGAGTTAATGGGAAAGTATGCTAAGAACATATCTGATAATTTAAATTATCTTTAGAAAAAGCTGAAATTAAAATCAGATATATGTTTTTGAAATGTGCGTACTTCTTTGTTTTCTAAATTCTTTGTATTTTCATACAAATGAAGATGTAAAGTAAGATGTAAGGTTTATTAAACAAATAAACCAAAATGATTTTGTTCATTACTGCTATATTTGTTTCTTTAATATGTATACAGTGCAGAGAAAATACCATCCAAACTCTAAAGAGTTGTAAGAGAGTTTCTTATTGTAAAGGTACTTTCAGTTGCAAAAGAATATATTTGCAGGAAAGTCAGCCAGTTGCGGGTATCATAGAGCGAAATCTACACGCAAAGAACTATCGTCCACTTTGAATGTATGCATTCTCTATTAATGCAGTAGATAAATCATTGCATAACGTCATATCTCAGGTATGAGTGAACACCACAAATCTACATTGATGTGCAAAAATTAAACATCGTTTCGGAAAATGCTAGAAATTTTCAATTTATACGAAAGATAGGGTTCGAAATCAGTTCTGGAGAATCGTGAAACATACAATCAACTAACTTACTCATTTTACAGTAAAGATTCGGTCACGAGGGCAGTTTGGGGGGTGACATGACAGTGATGACAACGGAAAGAGATTTCGACTCATCCCGTTTCACAGAAAGCTGATAACGAGATGAAACTTTCATCAATGGTTATGTTTGATTTGCATAATATTTACCGCATTTTCGTAAACATAGCACAAATATTTGGGAAATATAAGGGTTTCTTTAAAAAATCTCAATTATTCCCGCATGTTTTTTGCTTAGAACATGCAGAGTTTTCATTCAAATTATATGAAACTTACAGAGCTCTCTCGACAAACTGTTACAGAAGTATCGTATTAAAATTTGAAGTAAATAGGATGAAAATTAGAGGAAATATGAGTAGTTATACTAAATACTTTTTTAGTGCGCAGGCGCGAGACATAGCGTAATTTTTCTTTCATCACTTGAAGGCCAAATATATAGAGCAACTTATATAAAAATTCCAGTTGAATCCCATTAAAATTTAGAAAGAGTTTGGCAATTAAATGAGGTGAATTTAAATTTCTCTTTGAGAAAAGTGATGAATTTTCTTGCACAAACTGATATTTTCGAAACTTGAATCTTCGAACAATAACATTGAATTTTAGGAGAGTTTAATATCCCAATTAATGTCCAAGTACACTTATAAACTAAATACGGTATATTAATTGCATTTCGTTGATAACCATAAGAAGAATCAAGTTTCAAAGTGTTTCACTCATTTGTTGTTTTGTTTATTGATGTTCATACATTGGCACTGCGATTATGGATGATGAGATGATTGAGTTTGGAATTTCAAAAGATAATGTACAAGAAATAGTAACAATTTTCAATTTAATTTTATGTAAAATCTTTGATAAAATGCTTTCAAAAATTTTTAAAATGTTAAAAATTGGGAGACTTGTATGATGACAAACAGAAAAATTCTCAATATATAAAATGACATAGAAAACGAAAATAATGTTTCAAAAGATATTTTTGTTTAAAATTTTAAATCATAAAAATAAACAAGCGATGGTTTTCTTAAACAAAAAATAACATTTCAGCTCCATAAAGTTATAACAAAAATTATAAAAATAACTTAAATAAAGATAATAACTTAAATTATCAGAACATAATATGATTTATATAAGTAAGGATTTAACCTCACCAAATGTAAACTGTTTTTTAAAAAATCATTATCGATAAAAGAATCACAGAATGTTAAATTTTTGTTTCTGAAGTTCTACACTCGATTACTATACAAAAATTGTTACTCTCTGTTCTACATTTTCAAATTACACAAAATTTATTTCAAACTATTTAATCGAGATTTTAACTTAATTTTTTATATACAAGAGGCAGTTTTCTGAGATTTCCCTTTGAGAGATCTTTTAATTCTAATCTTACTATTGGACCTTCAGTTTCAGGAGTTATAATTTCACATCTACTGAATTTAAGAATTTTATATTTAAATTTAAATAAGACATTTCTCTGAAATGTCCTGCTTAATTAGAAAAATATATTCTTGGAAACTTAAATTAAAATTAGATTTATGTAACAGATTATTGTAACAAGTTAAGATTCTGGAAACAAGTGTTTCAGTGGATAATTTTCTTTAATGTTTTAATCGTATAATTAGAAAAGATTTTAAGCTACGAGTAATTTAACCCCACGCTGCTCTAGTATCATAATATTTATCTCAAGAGTACTGAAGCTGTCATATGCAGTTCCCAGATGCCACATGCTGTTGTGAATTTCGAAGGTAAATTATCGTAGCAAGCTTATTTCAAGAAATTACTTGAAATATAAAAGTTAACCACAATTCAAGACGTGAAATTTTCTTGTCATATATCCTTCTGTAAGAATATTGGATAGCTATAATTTTATATATAAATATATATAAAATTCTAGAATATATATTCATTTCTAAGTTACACGAAAAATGTTTGCCATTGAAAAAAATCCCAAATAAAAAGTGAAATAAAAGCTGATTATTCCGGTTTCTTTAGTATGCAATAAATGTTTTTTCTCATATCTATGAATTGAATAAATAATTCGATATGCGAAATTCTGAAAAATTCAGAGAAAACTTTTTAGTCCAGAAATCTGTTAACATCTGAGAAAAAAAGTCTTAGAAAGTAGAAATTTAGAAATTTTCAAAAAAAAAAAAAAAAAAAAAAAAAACAAATCATTTAACAAAGAATTTTACATTTCATAAAAAGAATCAATAATCAATATGTTATAATATGTGTTAAAGGACAGTAGAGTTTTTAGAAAATTTTAAAAATTTTCAACATTTTATTTTTTTAACATTTTTACTTAACAATGCAATATTCCTGTTAATTAACATATTAATTGTGTTAACTTACGAAATGCGTTTATTAGATGAACTTGAATGGAATGTGTAAAATATTATAAATATAAAATATTATAATTAATATATAAAACTTATCTCGTATGATTTTATTCTAATAACTAACAAGCAAAGTTTCGGTTTAATTTTTATATTATTTTTCCGTTTAATTTTGATATCAAGTATCATAACATATAGCTTTTTCTCTTGCTTTAATTAGGTCAAAACAAGTTTTTTTAATATCTGAAGTATTTACAGTTTCTGATATAATCTAAAGCGTTTTGAATTGCATTTAAATTATATCACAACCATATTTAAATGTTTAATAATGGTAGTATATAAATAATAATTAATGAAAATGTTTTCAAAAACACACTTTTATTAGTATACTACAGGGAGAGTCGCCGAATTTTGAACTCCTG
>BGPR01000008.1:1154744-1244876 GCA_013235015.1 Araneus ventricosus | reverse complement strand
AGATGATTTTATTTTATTCTTATTTGTTTGCTGTTTTAATATAATTGACACAGTCTTTTAGTTACAACGGAATAGTGTGTTCTTGTGTCAGAATATTTATTTTCACTCCTGTGATTCAAAGTTTTATTTGAATTATTTTAAATAATTTTTTAATGATTTCAGTTTAGAACTTCTCGGAGTTACTGAATCTTAAGGATTTTTTTTTTCAGATTTTGTAATAAAATTTGTTTAATATACACCCACCCACATGTATTTATATATCTTAAGCATATTATTGTTTTTGTGTTATTTTGACAACATTCATGTATAACTATATTTTATATAATATTCATATATGTCTTATAGGTAAGGTATTTATTTTCTAGTATACTTGAATAACCAGCCGATTTTTCTTACTTTTGATGGTGTTTCGTGTCAGGATATAAAATATTTCATGTATTACATAGGCCCTGTGTTTTAGTGTTACTGAACTCCAAAAATGGTGGCAACTACTTTACACCAAAAGTAGTGTAAAGGAACATTCCTGGTGTTTGGTTACACCAAGAATTATCCCTGGTGTTTGATTACACCAAAAATTATCTTTGGTGTTTCACTACACCAAAAATAATGGTTGGTGTTTTACTGCCCCACTTTTGGTGTAAAGTAGTTGCCACCATTTTTGGTGTTGTGTTACACTAAAATTTTTTACAGTGAAGAGAAGCGAAGATAAGTTGTAATTGATCAAACTATTTCAGTGAAATATGTATTTTTCTGACACAAGATAAAAATTATGTTTTATTGCTTGATAATTGTTTGTTACATTCTACCCTATAGAGATAAGCTGACATTATAGCCAGGGATATGTTTTTCCTTTCTTAAGTGATCAATCCAAACAAAAAATTCTTCATGATTGCAAAGAAAATTTTATAAGTGTCATCTTGCAAATAAAAAAACCCTTTGTTTCTGAAGCATGCCGAATTCAAAACGTATTCTAGAAATAACGATGCAATTGCGAATGATTAGAACAGAGTAACAGTCATGTTTTCTAGTAATAACAATGCAATTACGAATGATTAGAACAGAATTACAATCATGTATTCTAGGAATAACAATGCATACGAATGATTAGAACAGAATAATGTTTCTTTTAGAAGTTACACGAAGCATGCGTGGAGATGGACCTCATTATTTTGAGCCAAAAGAGGATAAAAACTTTGATTAATATAATTTATATTAAAATTATAATGCATCAATAATAACATTTCAACTTACATTAAATAAACATTCAAACAAATAGGACTGGCCATTTTTTTATAATTAAACTCTAAGTTTAATCAAAACATAACACTTAGAAACTGAGGAAATATGAATTGTAGTAAATAAAATGTGTTGTTGTCGAAAATTGAAAGTAAAGTCAATAAAATGGCAACAGTCAAACATTGGAAATTTCTATTGGTATCGCGGGATGATAGCAACGTTAGAATTCAATGGAATCCACATTGATAGCTAAAAATGGATTAGGTCATAATTGAAGAAAGGCGTGCTCTTTCTGCTTAATTCATTCGCACTGATGCGCCTTTAGTTTAAATTAACTCCATTTCAACTAATAATATTTTTCAAATCATTTGGTCCAAAGCTCTGTTTTGATCATAGATTTAACTTTTATTTCTTTCTTTAAAACTCACTATCTTAATGACATCTTCTAACAAAGCGTTAACACGACTGCGTTAAGTTGAAAAAATTTAATTTCCTATCATTTCTAAGCAAATAATGTCAATTTCAAGTCTCATATCACTATAAAATACATGTGAATGTAATGAATTTGTAATATAAAGTTTTTAAAAACAATACAGAGTCAATCTAGGCACTTTCATGTTAAACTGTATAAGCTTATCATATCATGCAAGCTCTCGTAAAAACTCCCATGTTCATCCATGTCCATATTTATTATTTGTGTAATAATTAATGCGTAATATACGAGGGCAGTTTTTTCCTTCAATCTCCGATCGAGCCGCTAGACAGGCAGATAAGTGGTAGGAGGAGGGGGATGGATGTTGGGTGACTGCGCATGTCTCTAACCATAACCTCAACTACTGCCGACGTGAGCTGGTCAGTTTGAGCTGAGCTGTCGGCACGTAAACATGGCTGGTAGAATTGGTGCTCCAGGCAAGTGCGAGTTGCGTAGTGTTATTCGCTTTCTTCAAGCAGAAGGTTGGTTTGCGGAAAACGATCAATGCAGCTGTTTATTGTCAGGCTTCACGACGACTGCGAAGAGCTATTCTGGCTTCTGGAGTTGTCCTCATTCCTGACAAACCCGCCCTCACAGTGCTGTTGTAGCCCAGTAGCTTCTGGAGCAGTTTAAATGGGACGGGTATGATCACCCGTCGTATAGTTCCCGACTTAGCGACGAGTCATTTTTATCCCTTCCCTGAATTGAAGAACTGGATAGGAGGCCAAAGCTCTCAGAAAAATGAGGAGATTCAAAGAAACGTTAAGGCCCATCTCACGTCAGTGGCGGCAACGTTCTTCGAAGAGGGGATTGGAAACCTGTTTCACCGAATTGATAAATGTCTGAATTTTCAAAGAGATTCTGTCGAAAAATAACCATGCTTGAATATAACTTTTGTTAATACATTTTGCTCTTTGCAACAATGAATGAATAAGCAGAAGGAATTATTTTCTGTCATAACAGGTGATATCTACATTTCCTTCGGGCTCTGCAACTTTTGAGTTTCAATCACTTTCACTTGACTTGTTTCATGTTTGTATAGATGGAATTTCGTAGATTTTGCAGCTTTTGTTTTTCAGTCAGGTTTGAAATTTTTTACACTTTTTTATTCTCAATGTCAATGCACTAATTAAATACTTTTAAAGCTTAATTATCCATGAATAGACTAATTTTATTTTATTTTAATTCCATACATGTGGTTCCACATGGTAGAGAATTGAGAAAAAATTGATTTCAATTTTCCATAATATTTTTAATCATGAATTATAAATTAAAATTTAAAAGTAAAAAACGAATTTAAATAAAAATCTATGTTTTAGTCTACTAATAAAACTAACTTTTTACAAATTGTTTTTATAATTTATTATCCACCTTCGGAAACCAGCTGTTCACTCATGATATTAATAGCCTGTGGCTATGCTTGCAACTTTGAGAAATAAATTGGTTTTATTTTGCAATATATCTCAAAAATGGAGGGTGGTGAGTGACAGGCGACCATTGATGTCATATCTAAGGGTCATAAGCTTTCATGTAAAATAAAAAAAGTGTTGAAATCAGTTCAGTGGTTTTACCTGGGAGACTATCTGTAGGATTTTATTCCCATACGGAATGAACAGGGGAGTAGTGCTTTTTGGATTTCTCTCTATAATAGAGGGTGGTGGGTGGCAGGCGATCCTTGATGACATATTTTGGAGCCTTACGTTTTCACATGAAATAAAAAAATGTTGAAATCTGTTTAGGGGTTGTAGCTGGAGAAATGTTTGAACGATTTTCCTACAGAGAATGTACAGTGAAGCCAAATTGGTTTTCAATTTCTATCGAAAATAAAGGGTAGTTGGTGGCAGATGACTATTGATGACATCTCTAGGTGTCATAAGCTTCCATATGAAATAAAATATTGTTGAAATCAGACCTGGTGTTTTAGCTGGGAGACTGCCAGAGTGATTCTCCTTATTGATAATATACATATATGTAGTTTTTTTTTTGGATTTCGTTCGAAAATGGAGGGGGGGAGGTGGCCCTTGATGACATATCCAGGGGTAATGAGCTTGCATTTTAAATGGAAATTGTCGAAATCTGTCCTGTGGTTCGGGCGGGGAAATTGGTTCTTTGGTTTTCATAATTATTTTAAATATAGTAGTTTAAAATAGTTATTTCATAATTATTTTAAAGATAGTATCTTTAAACAGCCTCGTACTGCACTCTTTAACATAATATATTAATAAAAAATTGTAAAGGAAGTGAACTTTGAAAGAGGCAAATTCAAAGAAAGTGAATGAAAACTCGCATATAGAGAAAAGAATACTAGCAACGTTATGTCAAATATTTAAAACAATTTATTTTATTTCACGATTTGATTATTACAAGTCATTATGTTAAAATGAATTTCAAGCAATCATTTCTAAAATAATAGAGGAAGAATTTCTCTTCAAAATAATGCAATTATTAACTTCAATGATACACTCCTTCGGCCCTTCTTTACTTCCTTTTATTCTAAAATGACGGAAATTGAAATTTAATCTAGATGCAAACAGTTTTTACCTGGATCACAAAACCTTAATTATACTTCTCAAATTGTAGGGTATAGTTTTTTTTTCCTTTTTTGTTTTAATCTTAAATTTTATTTTCGAACTTTCTTTTTTTGAGAAGATATTAACAATCCATTCTTCGATGGCAAATTTCAAAACAAAAAAAATTTAATTCTACTTATTATGAAGTTAACCAAAATATATCTACCATTCTAAATTTTTCATGTTTTGAAATTTATTGAAAATCACCTTACGTATTAGTGTAATATTTCATAAAAGATAATATTTATTTATCTATAATTCGTTCTACAATTTAAAAAAATCCAAAATAACTTATAATAATTAAGCATAATAAGAAATTCATAATTTTATTTACTGAAACAAATTTAGACATTTCGCTTGTGTTACAATACTTATTATGAAAAACATCAGTAAAATTTTCGAACTTCTTTTGGTTTTTGTCTTAAAATACGCTCCTTAGTTTCATAAGTCTTTTTACACTTATAGTAAACACTATAATATCTCTATAACAACCAGCTTTACATAGTTCATTGCATGTTTCATGAGATTTTTTCAAAAGTTTGTAATTGGTAATATGAAAGGTATTTCTCATTGAAATTAAAACTGGTCATTTTAATAGTTTCTGGTTAATCTTACATTACAGTGACAAATGATATTTTTAATGTCATATAATATATGTATGTATCTTGAAAGAGCTTGCATGATATGTGAAAAAATTTTCCAAATTCTGACAAGTAAGAAATCAAATAATTGCTAGTCTTTTTATACTTGTTTTTTCTTGTTTGCTAAAAGGACTTTAATTTTTTATTATTTAATTGTAGGATGAAAAATTGGTTGAAACAAAGCTACTAATCAAAATAAATGAACAGTTATCAATGTATTTTATTTTTTAACACAAAAAATTAATTTACAATATATTTACACATCATTCAGCAAGAAATAAGACCAATGAAATTGTAAGAGCAGTTTAGTAATACATAATCTAAATAATAAAAAAAATTATGTGACTTTTCCTTTTGTTTCATTTTCAATAATTTATCTAAAATTAAATGCAACTGAAATATAGCTCGCATGATGTATCGACTTTCCTATTAAGATATGTAATAAATAAATAGTATTTAATAAAACGATTATTTATTAAACTAAAATAACTAAAATGGTATTTCAAGGATTTAATAAATTATATTTAACAGTACATAGATAAATGATTCACTTTAAGGTATTCGTACATAAAACAGTTTGGTATATTGGAAAGAAATCCTAATAACGTTCAAAAAATGCGATGATATAAAAGTTACATTTAACAAAAATTACAATTTTGTTAATACATTCAATTTTATTAAAAGTTTTAGATAAATTTAAGATCAAATAGCTGCTTTTTCCCATTATTTTCTTGAATATTATTAACCTTTTTCACAAGACGGAACTTCTTCATAATTTTTCTTATTATCATATTGAATTTGGTTTTTAAAAAGTAACAAAAACGTTTTTCTCAAGAAAACTGTACATAATTTTTCAATCAGTAGGATATGAATCCATATTTTTCTAGCATAATTACAGTGAATATTAGAATAAACTAGTAATTTTAAAGTTACTTCAGTTGCAATTAATATCTCATTGAAAGTATTTTAAACTTAGTTAAAAATTCTTAACAATTTTAAAATAATTTTTAGCCAATTATTTACAAACTTTGTAACATTTACATTTACATTCTGCTGAGCCCCATTTTGCAGCATGTTGATGTAAAGTACATTGGCTTCGTTAAAAAAATTCAAGAAACCATAGAACACATGTTAGAAATTATAACTTTTCAATACTACATTTATATTCAAATTACTATATATTTATTCTAGGAACGTCTGTCTACTGGACCTTAAAAATGTTACACATATTATTTTTTGATATTCTAACAATATAAAATAAATAAATGGAATTTTATGCAATTCGTTTGGAATACAAATTTGTTTATAATAAATTATCAGTTTTAACAAATGAAAATTTAAAAGAAAATCATACGAAAATAATATATAAAATGGATAATTTAAAGTTTCCGATTGAAAATCATTTACAACCTTTGTAAATAAATACTCATTACAAATATTGGTAACAAAAGTTGTGTTTGTAATCAAAGTTCCTTTCTCTATTACGTTTTATCTTTAAATATGTTATTACAAACTACGACTTTTATTTCTATGAAATCAGGTATGAGATTTTTGGAGGTATAGTGTTAATAAAATGGGTAAAACGCCATCTGAGTGCTTTTAAATTATTTCTATTGTTATCATAATTTACTTTAATCGCAATAAAATATAAATAAAATACTTCTTTAGTCAGCTAGTCTCACAAATGTTATGTTACATACATCAAAGGCATTATATACATACGGCATATCATATTAATATTACAAAAATAAACATATGCATTGCAGAACATACAATATTCACAAGAGAGAAGCATTTAAAATAATGATTAATATTTTCTTGGATACAACTCATTTACAAAACAATGCGAAGAAGTAAAACGGCGATACAAAAACACAGGACATTTGATACTGTATCACTTTAACATCTCCATAAACGAGCAGAGAAGAAATCACAAACACTGATGAAATGAGCAATAGATAAGACATTTGACATAATATCATGAATACTTGTTAAAATATTGGCGTCGGCTTCTGTAAACCTGATTTCAAACATGAAAGGGGAAAAACTCATTTTGTTCTAAGCCCATTTTAGCTACGAACTTTTAACGTCTCTTAGATAGCCTATTTTAAAGGACATATATCCTTAAAATAGAATTAGTTCATTTCAATAAGTATTTGATATGATGGTAGGTCATACAATGTGTTTCAGAATGTCCAAATGTCATTATAAAATCTTTACAATCACATCAATAATTTACTTTGATTGTAAGATTTTACATTTGTTTTGATCGAAAATAAAATATGATATGCAGTAGATGATGTCCATACAAATCCCTTGGTCACAGATTTCTGAAAAAAAATCATGGTTTTTCTCGAATGCTAAAGCTCTTAAATAAATATTTAGGTCATTCAATATTTTTCAACAGAAGCTGAGTAACAAATTTTATTTAATGATGGAAAAGCACATGAATCATTGATTTACACCTGATTCAATACAGTTATATACTTCTGGTTCATTATAGTATTTAGAAGCAATTTCAGTGATATTCAGAGTTCTTCATTACGGTAATATAGTCACAAGGACGTTTTATTCGTGCTGCTGTATCACAATTCTCGTTTCAGAAACATTAGTGTCTTTGAGAAGCATAATGAACACCACAAAGCATTCTTTTAAAGGCATTTTTGAAATCTGGACTGAAGATAGTATATATAATTGGGTTGACTAAAGAATTGGTGTAACCTAACCAAAGCAAAATACTGAATATGATACCATCTGGCTCGCAAGAGCTGCAGATTGCCATCATTAGTGCCATAACGAAGAAAGGCAACCAGCAAAAAATGAAGACACCTGTAATAATCATGAGCGTCTTTGCTGCTTTTCTTTCACGTTTTGCCTCAGTGGACTCTTTGACATGCTTCTTCTCTCTTTTTGCTAAAACAATCAAACGCCCTAAGCCTGCCTGATTTGAGTTGACTCCATTTTCAGAAATATGATCTTGTGGATTATCTCTGTTTTCCTCTGTTTGATCCTCGATGGACTGGGGGGAGGTTGAGCTGCCAGGATTGTTGCTGTTTTTCTCAATTAATACAGCGGCTGCTCCAGGTTTGCTCCTTATCCTCTTCCTTGCTTGCTTAAAAATATTCCAGTACAATAGAAGGATGAAAATGAGAGGAATGTAAAAGCTGGTGCATGTGGCAAAAACTTGATAAATGACATTCTGACTGACTAGACATCTGCCCTCTATTTCTAATCGTCGGTAAAAATCTGGGTCTTTCCATCCAAAAACTGGAGCGAATGAAACGATAGAAGATCCTGCCCAAACAGCTCCGATAAGCAAGTATATCTTCCGTTTCGATCGGCTTCTGGCGTATTCTATGTCAGTAACCGCCCAATACCTGTCGATTGCAATAGCTAGCAGATGCAAAATCGATGATGTGCAGCAGAGAACATCTAAAGATGTCCACAACATGCAAAGTTCTGGTCCAAGAGACCATACTTGCTGATTTACTTCATTGTAAGCACTGAGAGGCATGACCAAAATGGCAACCATTAGATCTGCTACTGCCAGTGAAAGAATCAATCTGTTAGCTAGGCCTTTCAGATTTTTTTCTGTCCAAATGGCGACTATCACAAAGACATTGCCAATGATGGTAAGTAAAATAAAAATACCTAAACTGACAGCAATAAATATTGTTCCAACTCCTCCGCTAAATCCTGTTTGTTGAATTTCGCTGACATTTGCTGAAACATGCGAGTCATCAACATATTGATTTGAAGAATCTATGAAATATGGGCCATTTAATGATGGATTCGTAACAAAATCATTCAATTCTGTTGTTAAAAGGGCTTTTTTCAAATATTCCTGAAGTGTCATGTTGAAGATATTTCATTCAAAGCAGATTAGTCTCGTTTGACGTAATTAAGCTGAAACCTGTAAAGAGATAAATTATTGCCATTAAAATATTTGACAGTCTGTAACACAAAATTAAGTAAAACTCTATGAGCAAAATATGAGATTTTAATTTTATAGAAAAATTTTATTATATAGGTTTAGCGTGGGTAGGTGATAAACGAAAATGCAGACCATAAACCTAAGGTTCCTCGATCTTGTATCCCCATCACCTCTACAAAAGATGCTGCTTTGAGGTCAGCAACGACAAATAGATAGCTTATTAAGCGAGGTAATTCTTTAAGATTGTATAGTCTGTGGAGAGCGAGATTTGAAGCTATTGAGAAAAATTGACCAAACGCCGTATTTCTACAACTCATAGTTTAAAAGAAAGACGCGAAAATAATGTCTTATCCAGTGCATAGAAAAAAAGATTATTTGGAAAAAGGAAGGTTACATGCATATGACACATGTAAGAAGTTGCTCAAAATAATGTTGGATAAGCAATAATATGAAATAGCTTCAACATTTTTAGGCATTATTCTAATGCTAAATCTTTTATAAAAATCAAACTCAGCTTTGTAAATAGTGAATCGTTTTAATTTCTTAAGAGAATAAATAATTCTATAAAATTCACCGGAATTGAAAGTTATTTTCAACATATATAAACATTTAAATATGATTTCATTTCTGCTTGCAGGTAAAGGAGGGTAATGAATGCTGTCTGTCATAAATCCAGTTTCACATTGAAATCTTTGTGTGGGAGAGATGAAATTTCTTTGAATTATAAGCTTCGAATACGTACTCGCTTTATTAGATTATTTCGATTTTCTGATATGATTTGCATTTCTTACTTGCAGATGTAGCTTTACATTGACCTCAGGGTACGTAGCATAAAAAAATAATCAATCAAAGTGCATTAGCTCTAAGTTTTGACAAATTAACTTTTTTAAGGCATTTGTTTGGAGTGGTAGAAAATATTTTATCTTAGTTACAGTCAAACGCCTATGTTTACGAGGCATGATTCAAAATAACCTAATCAGAAGAAGCAACAACAAGAATATGGAAATACTTTTTCATTTAAATTTTAAATTATTCAAAGTAACTGCCGGCACATCTTATGCTTAAGGGTATTTTTACTGTAAAAGATAAAATATTTTATGTATAATGTTTCCTTTTTATTAAGTCCCGTTGAAATGCTTCTTATCAACTTTGTGTGTTTAAAGCTCGAATTTATTATACTTTTGAAGAAAACTAAAATTTATCTGCACTTGTTATTTACACAAAAAAGTGAGCTTGTAGTTTCCATCAAGATCAGATTCCCGTAATTTGTAAAGAAAGAATTGAATTCATACGAATTATAGAGCTTTGTAGCAAGATAAATTAAATTATTATTCAGATAAACATCAAGTGAGTGAATTGCCATTGAAAAAAGACTCATATACCAAAGCCTCTGCATGAATATATCGTCGCTTAAAAAGCAACTCAACTTATCTGAATTTTCTTATAAATTTTAAAGAGTAAGAAAATACTTAATTTTTCCCAACCAATTACAGATATTTTTTGAATTTGTAACATCTGATACAAACTTAAGACTACATGTTCCTACCAAATATGAAGAAAAATTAGAAATATTCGTTATTAGTTGCGAAAAATTGAGCATTTTCTTCCTCTTTAAAAATTTCAAAAAATTGAGATTAGTAGTGTTCCTTGTTAAACGACTGTATAAATATCGGCTATTATACAAATTTAAAAAGGCAAATACTTTCAAAAACATCTTATTTACTCATTAACACGCACCGTGCTCATTTAAGGAAAATTACATTTTTACATCCGTGGCTAAAGTGATCGAATTTCATTTTCTTATTTTATTTTATTTATTTAACTTTTGTTTTGTCTAATGAATCAATATGCATTCAGAAAATCCTAATCAATTTTCAACTGGCATTTATAACTAATTAGCTAGATATTAAAATCAAAACGCCTTCATTTTGAAATTCTTTGTTTCTTCCTTTGATTTATTTTCTTTGAAATGCAAGAGATTTGAAATTAATCGTTAATTTTATTATAATTAACAGTATTTTAAAAGTATTTTTATCGATAAGAACCTTCTTTTCATGATTTTTATAATACTCTTCTAAAAAATAAGAAAAAGATCATAGATTTTTTTTCTCGGAAATTAATCTTAAGTCACAGTTATCTTAATCTTGGTGTTTTAAACATAAATTAACATAATTTTATTGAAATTTTTGCTTTATATTATTTTGGGTCATAACGGGTTAAAATATATAAGAACTGAATCATAATATCGAAATACATTAATGAAAGAAAAGGAAAGGCTTTATTTTTGTAAACGGTTTCGGAAATAAAGTGAATTTGGAATATTCTGAAATTTATTTCAATTTTAAGCAATATGTGATCGTCAATCAGAAATTTCTTTCATTTTGTAATTTTGAACCTTAATTAAATGCAATGTTTTCAGGTTGGTATAATGAAAAAGTTTGAAGAGGGAGGTGCTTGCTCAAGTGACATTTTCATCAGCTGACCACTGCAAAGTTACGAAAATGCGTCTTCATATAATTTTTGTGTAGCTTCAGAGAATGACGTTAATATAAATAAATTAAACTAGATAATAGCCTTTCATTAAACTTTTACATCATGTCTTTATGAAGTATAATAAAAGTATTCTCATTTGTTAAGAAAAGTAACCGAATAAAATATATTCGAGGCCAAAATGAAAAAAAGTTTCGATGAAACCTCTTGGATAATTCGTTTTACATTGTTTAAAGTTTACTTTTTATGGAATTGACTTTATCCAACGACACCAAATAGTTTTACATGTGACATTTTCTTTCTCTTTTCTCATGATTTTTTTTCTGAATTTTTATTTTCAAAATAGATAAGGAGCTGAGAAATGTTTATGAAAAACGAAGTAATTGAAACATCTTAGTTCTGAATATAATTTTAGGAGCAATTAAAAGATCCTAACATAATTTTTCATGAAAAAATATTATTGCTTAGCCATTATGTATTTAGCAGGCTTTCAGTATTCCTGATTTGCATGAACGGTATATTTAATTTCCAGATCTTTAACAGAAATTCCAAAATCTCCAAGAAATTTTTTTTATCAGAATTTTACCTCTAGTTTCAACAAAAGTCTAATTCTGAAATTATAAAATATATTATCATTTGAAAATTATTTATAAATTAAAAATATTACTTAGAAATCGCTGTGAAGTATTAGAAAAATGATAGTTTTGGTTTTAAAAATGTTCCGAAAATTGTAGTAAACATTATGATACTCTAGCCCACAAAATTGATGTAATAATTGAACAGCTCCAACAAATCAAAAAGGAAATCCCATAGCATGTTTAAAAATGAAATGAAAAAATTTGACTTTTCGTGTAAAAAGGTTTAAACCAGAACCAGCTATTCTCAGCTTATATAATTGAGTATGATGTCATTCGAAGGAATTAGAGTGTATGATTAGGTAAATTAACCAATCGGTTTACAGATTTAGTCAAAATATGATACATATCTATAGTTTTGGAATAATAACACATGACATATTTCTTCCATATAATACATTTGTTGTTGTCTATTCTCGTTTTAACACTACACAGGTATTTTTCTCATATTCCATTTTATTAGAAAGGTATAAATGTTAAACATATTTCAAAGTTATTTCAAATATTACAATACTTTCTTTATGAACGCATCGCATACGAGAAATTTAAAAAAAGTACACACTAAAATGATATGTAGAAGAATATATTTTTTATATGCATATAATATTAATTTCAGAAATTATTTTCACTTTCCATTTTAAGGTGCTTGTAAAATAGTATTTTCTCAGGAATAAATTATCTTGACTTAGTAAAAATATGGTTACAGTTGTCAGAACGGTTTTCCTTCTAGTCTAATTGAATTTATATGTCTCTAAGACCCGTCTTAATGATCAAAACACAACAATTTACTCACTATGTGGATGAAACATAAAGCAGTTTCACTTTATTAAAATAGATAGGGATAACTCTCTACCTAATATCAGTGTCTTGTAACATAACCAAGCATATATATTTCTTTCACCATTGCAATCAACTCTCCAAACAGAGATTGCTATGTTTGAGAACAGCATCTGAGTTCGTTTAAAATTCAAAAAGTAACATAAAACTACAGTTTTAAGTTGGATATCCTACATTTTCATACACAAGAAATAAATTTTTCATTTGAAATACTGAATTAACTGACTTCGCTGAAATTTATCTTTTATTACTTGAAATTGGAGGAATTATTAGTAATCACTTTATTGAATGTTTTTCATATATGTTTTCAAGTACTTCGGCTTCTGCAAATGAAACATAACTATCATTAAATATATCAACATCTTAAATTTCAAGAAATTATTTTAAAAATATAATCTAAAGTTATGTAATTCTTCTCAATAATACGTTTTCCATATTCATTGAAATCGAAGTGTTATTGCATGAAAAAGTCATGAAATTTTATCAATAAATTAATAAGAAAAGCGATCTTTGCAAAGCATTTAAAACTGCATGATTACTTCATTCTAATATCTCTCGTAAAGAACTAATAAAATCATTCGCAAATTGGAAAAAATATCTTTTTAAATATCTGTAGGTCAAAATAAGAAAAATAAAAGTCTCAGGTACTGAAAATAACTGATAAGAAAAATTAAGCCAAAAGGTATATAATAAAAACTATAATCCCAAAACATACACAGAAATAAAAATATGTTATGAATGCGATAAACATTCTAATTAAAATATTTACATCAACAACTAACACTTTTAAGATTTTTTTACATAAGATGAAATAATATTTTAAGAGTTATTTTCTTATTGCAATGAATCCATCATCAGGATATCTCATTTCTGAGGTTTGTGCGTAATATTGTGTGAATCATTCATTCGACAAAATTTCAAAAAATATAAGCGTAAATAATTTTTAATAGAAAATATGCCTTTTTTTACCTATGCGATTTGCCGAATGTCTTAAAAAACACTCTCTATAACGTACCGTGAAGTCTTCTCCACTGGCTAGATAGTAATAAATAGAAAATAACTCACACCTGTATATATTCTGATGACGCATTTTCCATGTCTGGAATGAAACAAACAATAATTTATTTCTCCTTGCTTTTTTTCCTTCCGATTCACTTCGCTGGGAAAACCTTAATTTTTTTTTGCCCGTTAACTTATCTGGAACTTAAAAGCGGAAGTTTCTCAAAGTTGTTTACTTGGCTCATAAAAGAAAAAAGATTTTCTCCCTTTTTCTCGTACTTTTCAAAATAAACATTACGTTGGAAGAAGAAATGTTTTCACCTGAAGAAGAAAAAAATAAGAACGAGTCGAAATCGAAAAACAGATTGCTCTAGGAGCTCGACAAAATCGTTTTCAATTGAAAAGTGTTCCATCTATTTTCTTATTCTTATCGTATTCGAAGTGAGTCCGAATTCTATTCTCCATAAGCTTGTTTTGAACATCACTCATCTCTCACCAAAATGAAACGATTTACCTTGTTCTTGGACATTTCATTTTCCAGCTAAAGAATTTTTGAGATTTTTGACACAGAAAGAACGACAATTAGATGCTGAAATGATCAGCTCCGATGAAAGCTGCACTTCTTTTGACAATTTCTCACGTATTTTAAGATTTTAAAAGGTCCGTTGCTTGAGAATAAAAAGAAGTTCAAAAGCATAAAAAGAAAGAAAAAAAAACAAAAAGAATATACAGGCTGGTGCATAATTAAGGTTTGGATATTCAAAGCTCCCTACAAAGCATTGGGAAACGCATTTATTGAATTTAAAAGAAAATTAGTTCTAAATATTGCCACCAGAGGCCGTATTAGAATGAAAACCCAAAGTCAAACATTGCGAATTTTTTTCAGCGGGATGTAGAAAATGTCATTAAGTCTACAAACGCTCGTAGAGATTCCTCGAGTTAACGACATCTCGCTTCGTTAGTTAAACTGTTATCATCAAAATGATTCCTTGCCAGGTGATCTCAAGAAATTTCGAATTTTGATAGACTTCGAAAAGGTTCAGTCACTGCTAAAAAAGGACTCCAAAAAATGGTTATAAAATTTAAAGAAACAGGATTTTTTTCAATCTGTAAAGAAATAAAATCTGTTTCAGCTAAGTTAATAAATGATTCTTTGTTTAAATAGAAGCGAACACAGATACAAAATTTCAGGCCAGCACCGATGCCAGCTGCAAGTCATCCGTGAACGTTTGTGGATTTCATTACAGTGCTGCATCACATGGAATAACATTTGTATGCGTACTACGGATTTTCATGGTAATATATATTCTGGTGGCCGTATTTGGAACTATTTTTTCTATTCGCTGTATATTTATTTTTTTCTTCCCTTTATTTTCTACTAGCAGTAGACGCACGGCGTTGCCCGTGGAACCAGGACTTCAACAAAATGGAAAAAAAACGCCCGCAATGACATGAAAAAGTTCTGTAAACAAAACAAATGATACACATTATTGATTTTCCAGCTTATTTTTCGTCGCGATAATGACATTTCAACTGTAGAAGAACAATACAGAGTACGTTAATCCGTAACAATATTTAAAAATTGCAACGTGAAAATGATTATTATGCAGCAAGCAAAATGTAAAATCGAATCCGAAAATAATAATCGAAGTCATTAAATTGAAGGTTATGACGTCACCTGCGCTATACCCCGTAAGTCAATGAAATTGCCAGCAACGTTTCGGAAGAGTGTCGCAGGGGGGAGCTCGCTAGAGGAAAAGGATCTTTTAACTGACCACGAAAAAATTAATCTTAAAAAAACGGTAAAAGACATTTTAACTGTTCTTGTTTCCAATCCGACCAAACCGTTCCAGTTATAAGCTGAAAAATACAGAAAATAATAGTGTTATTAGAACTTCGGATGCAGCAAATTTAAAAACAAAAATAAAATTTCGATTGTAAAACTTACTATTTTTTAAAAATTTCTCACAATTCAGTAAATTACATTTGAAGCTCAAAACAAATTTCATTAGAAAGAAATTGTTTGTTGTATCCGTTGGTGTATTGATTGATTTTCAACGATCATTAGAAAAGATACTACAGACGTAAACGTGCCAAAAATGACCCAAAACAACACAAAACATTAAAAAAAAAGATTTTTCAGATTTAATTTTAAAATTTCGGCTTCGAGATGCATTGAGTCAGCTTTACGTCTACCTGCGTGCCAAATTTCATGGCTGTGAGTGCGATAGATTCGTCTGGACATTGCGCACACAAACATTGCCTTTTACAAGTGTAGATTAGCACAAAATGCTCTACCATATTGCTACGATATCTTTATGATATTTTACAGCATTCAGAATATCGGAACAATATCATAGAGATATCGTGCACTTTCCAAGGCATCTACAATGTTCTACACTTTTCTGATGGTTCCTATTGTAGGCAGCTCTGAAAAGGTAAATTCTGTTTATGGACACTTTGCTGGTACAATGAGAGAGCAATCTTATAATCAAAATTGTTTTAATTTCGGGGACAATTTTTTAAATTGACTGTGACCTTTCATTTAATTTATTTTGTTTAGACCAGAATTTAAATAAAATTCAAATTTTTATTCATTGATTTTTTCTATTATGTTGTTTTTTTATTTCTTATAATTTTGGAAATTAGTCTCTCTGTCTGTAAACAGCATTTCTCGAAAACAGATTGAGCTAGAGGATTTAAATTTGGTATAAGATATTTACACCAAATTTGTAGATGTGTTTCAAATTTTGGACGAAATCCATGAGTGGGAGGTGTTTCTGTCTGCTCTCTAGTGTGCATTTGAACACGATAAATCGGAAATGCGCTTAGCTATGTGAATGAAATATATGGATTTAAGTTTATCACAAAAAATTAAGGTGTATATGAAATTTTGAACAAAATCTGTGAAACGTTTGAGCATCTGTCACTTGGTCTATCTGTGAACCTGATAACCTGAACAAAAAAAACAATAGGGATACTAGACCGTACGTGATTTTTTCAGATTTGTGATAAAATCGATAATTTGTTTGTGCCATTTTTATTCGACCTTTTAAAAATATTTCTGAGTTTTAAGCATACTTCTAACTATAAAACTTTATATAAAATGTTATGCAGTATATTAATTCCAAGTGTTTCAATATTTAGATTATTTAGAAAAAGTGAAGTTAGGAATGCTTGCCCCTACCAAAAAGTTACTGCAGCTTCGATGTCGTAGCCGACCGAAGCACATTGTGTGGCTGGGATCAATTTTCTTGTTTGGTGGGGTTTGTCGCCAATAGGGCAACTCAAGTATAGAGAATAATTATTTAAAAATAGCTTGTAAGTAATTGTTTGATAAATAAAATTTCTTTGTAATGTTATACTTTAAAATAATGCAAATAATTATTTTAGTAAGATTTTTTTTTAATAATTGAAAGTTATTTATTCCATTTTTTCCCTCACTTGTGAATAAACAATATTTATTCCTTTATAAATTTAATAAAAATATTTTGCTCGAACTGTTTTTCATCGTTTGGTCTTATTTAACGTTTCACCATGTCGGTCGAGTTCGTTTCTTTGCTGGTTTGTACTTGCTCGTGGATTTTTTTTTCTTATTTTGCTTTTGTTTCCGATATAATATTAAGCGAACCGAGTTACTCTATTAAGCTTTTACAGTATCTTGTTTTGTACAACATTTTAAACATTTTTCCTTTTTATTTTGGTACTATTCTGTTTTCTTTTTATTTTGCCAAACTAGCAATTCTTAAATGTGCTAGTGACGTTGCTGAGTGACATTGCTATAATTTTGATCATAATTTTATATTAATATTTAAATTGCTTATTTAATTTTGAACTATTTTAATTTAATTTAATAACACGATTTAATTTAATGTCTAGAATAATTTAATTAATTAATTAGATTTTTATTAATAACAATTGCGTTTTATTGTTATTATTATTTAATTTTGAATATTAGTTTCATTAATATCTATTGGTAACTAAGATACTTTCAATTCAGTAGTTGTAACCAAATATCTGAATTTCACGTACATACAAATTATAGAAAGAATTTAAGTAGTCTTTGCATGTAGGGTCAAGTATCCCTAGCTTAGGGTCAAGTACCCGTAAGGTTAGGAATACTTGACCTTAAGAGGTGTCATGAAATATGTTTATTTTATGATTAAATGAGATGACAAATTAGAAAAACAAAACAGAAGGAGTAGAAAAGAGGACTTTTAGGGAAAGGAAATATTTAGACATTTAACAAATATATTCTCTAAAAGTTCCTGCTTTAAATCCTTCTGTTTTGTTCCTTCGAATATAGATGACGCCATGGTACTAGTGTTTCTTTAAAAAAAATTGCTGATTCTTTTTTAAAAAAGAAAGTTAGCGTGGATTGTGATAGCGTGAGTACATCTTTCTCTATTCTGGGCACGCGTAAGTTTATTTTTATGATGGCTACTTTTAAAAGCCAGATGGCTAATGTTTTTAAATCAATCTTTTTAGCGTTTTTATGTTTGTTTTTGGTTTTTCTCTTTCTTTTAAAATAATGTTTTTTGATGTACAGATCTCCTTTGTATTTTGTTGGGAAATTTTGGGCTAAGAAAAGCTATATTTAGCATAATGCAAGCTTTTTGCAGAAAAATTCCCCCATTATTTTGAATCCATTTCGAATAAAGTCCTTAGCCCTTGAAAAAGTGGACTAGAATGAATTCCTTGTTTGTTTGTTTTTTTCGATTTCCTATGAGTTTATATTTGTTTTTCAGCTTTCTTTGAATGATATTGATTTCCGTTATATCTTCACGATATTGTACAGCATTCAGAAAATCGAACAATGTCCTGGAGATAACGTACAATGTTTTGTGCAAATAGGGTATATCTAACCAAGGCGTAAAATTAAGACTGGCATGAGATACAGCCAGTTGCAGTATGTATAATCGATTTCAAATGTCTCTAATTCGTAGTCAAAACTATATATAAATCGAACCACAAAAACTTTAATTTTTACATTTTCTAAGAATTTAAACACTAAAATTTTAAATGTAGGGGATATGGGGTAGATTGATATGCAGAAACATTGATACAGTTCTTAAATTTTGATGATTGGAATGGCTCAAGATGTTCATATATCCTCATATATATGCCACTGTAACCCTTAGCACACGGAATATTTTTCGGCCATGTTAAGTCAAAAGTTAATCTACAAATGAATCAAACCGCCAATCTTCTAGTAGAAGTAAATTTTACTCTAAGTACGTGTTGTGTGATTTGTTTCACTAATTACGTTTTCCTGCCAGGGAATCTACTCCAAAGGCAGTAAAAAACATTTATTTTTCTGAACTATAATAAGTTTTGATGTTTTTAGTGTTGATTTTGCGTGAGCCCTTGTTGTAAGTAAGAAAGTCTCTTGTTGCAGATTGGTACAATTAACTCCAGGGTACATTGATACGCATCTTCTGTGCGTATCAATGCGCCTTAACAGCAACTACTTTTCAAAATCCTCTTCAGAAATGGAAAAAACTCAAAAATGATCTATCTAAGAGAAACACACAATTAACTATTTTTTTAAACAATGAACACGGTTTAAATTTCATTGCAAAAATGAAAAGTATTGTTGTAAGTTAGGTTTAAAATATTTTTTACGAATTTATTAAAATTGGGGGAAAATGCACGGAAACTTAATTAATATCACCGAAAAGATAATTTTTTGTATTTTCAGATGGTGTGAAAATTATTTTTGTGCTATATGATGTTTGTAAGTCATCAAGGAAAAAAACGAAAATTTCCCTTAATTTTTAATTAATTAAAATTTTCAAAACGGCTTCGAGGTACACATTACCTTCCTTCAAAGTATTTTTAAACCCGCACATACCAATTCTCCTTTATTATTTGTAGAGATAAGTTATTTTCTGACGCAGTATTGTTTTAATTTTTCCAATCTCATTAAAAATGTTGAATTTTGATTTAAAAAAGTTTGCTACTTTGTTAAACTTTTAAACTTTGAATTTGAATATAAAGTTTATTGATAAAACACTTTTTGCTTTGATCCCAGACCTACTTCCCATCATTATTTTCGATATTTCCGTGTAAGCGTTCCAAACTAACCAGTGCCCACTAAAAATAAGATTCCAATTTAAAGGTCGTCTTACGAACACAAGGAATTTGTTTTTTGAGACATAATTCCATGAATTAAAGATCTTCATAAAAGTCCCCATCAAATGGTAAATGTATAATCTTAGTGAATTTCCCCACATTAAGCGTTTCAACTTCTGTCAGTCCTTCGAACATAAAACGAAGGACTGCAGATACACAATCCCTTCATGTGCTAATTGTGCCGGACACCACCAAACTAAAGAATGTGCCAGTAATTACCATCTTTGTGTAAACTGTTATACTAAAAACTCCTTAAATAGTTTAATTCCAGCAATCTTTCACTCTGCAAAAGACTTTAATTGCCCACGCTTTCAGGAGGAACTGGCTAGATTTCGCAAGTCAAGAGACTGACTACTAGTAAAACATTGATAAACTTACGAGTTTTTCCATTAAAGAAACAGTTGATAACAGCTCCTATTTCATATTCTCACTTTTTGTCCTTAATGGTTAGTCATATGACCTTCTTTTGAATTTAATAAAAAATATCTCTTCCTACTCTTCCAAAAAATTATTTTTATACATAACTGCATTTTAATAGCTGTTATTTAATAAACCATCGATTGCAAATTAAGCATACACTTTTTCTAACAATGCTTTTTTAAGAAACTTTTTTGTTTATAATTAAAATTAAATAATTTTGCAATTAAATGTTTGCTGTATATAATAGTCCCTGTTTTTAGCATATTAGTACCCATCAATAAGTAATTAATCATATTGAAAACTAACCTATTAATGTTTTGTGTTTATGACTGTTTATGTGTGTTACAGTAAAATAACAAGTTTTTGATTATAAAACATTCTAATTATAATATTATTAAAATTAAATAATATAATAATATTAAAACTTGGTTTGTATATTATTGTCCCAGTATCGGGCATTCCAATATTTTTCAACAAGTAATTGGTTATGAAACAATCCTAAATATAATATTTTAAAACATAAAAATATATATTATTAAGAGTTTGATTGTATATAATTGTTCCAGTATCGAGCATATCAGTATCAATCATTAAGTTATTAATCTTATTGAAACCTAGCCTTTCATTGTTATGTGTTTGTCCCTGTTTATATGTGTCATAATTAAATAACGAGTATCTGATTATAAAACAATTCATAATATAATAACAGAAGTGTACTAATTTTCATTTACATCAATTTTATCATTATATTCTTCTCTGTTTAGTTAAGTGCCCCTTTTATGTGTTTTTTCATATCTCGATGTAATTTTTTTGCTTATGTTTTTCAATAAAGTTCCACACATATACATCCAACCAACAGGGAGCCGTCTAGGCTCCGAGTTCGGGGGTGTGCTATGGTGTTATGTATGGAGCAGATTAATACAAATACATTTTTAGGAAAAAATTATAATAAATATTTTATTATTTCATTTATGACCAATACTCGACTGAAATCATGTATTAGATTAACAAATGCATAGATATTGCGTATTAGTTCTAATTATTTCCGTTGGTAAATTCATTTTTAGCTTTCCAAAAAATGCTTTAGCATTAAAAATTTTTTAGCTTTCCAATGTCCCGTGTTCCCCCTATCTCATACAGGTAACAGAAATGGAATTTTGATATTAATTAATTACAAGTTCAACTATTATTGAATGGAGGCAAAATCAACAAACATTATATCACTAGGAATATATATAAGGACAGTTTTATGTCTTATTTTGAAAGTTGATCTCGAAAACTAAAACGGTGAGAAATGCTGTACGAAATAACTAATTTATCAATTTTCTTGAATCGTTATGAAAAGTAGCAAAGGGCTAATTTTTACTAAAAACGTATTCATAAAACTTACGTCTGAAGATCTACACTGCATTTCATTTTATCTCAATACGTCACTGAACTTTATATACTAGTACAATATACTCTTAAAATTCTAAAGAGTTTGATATCAAATTTATCAAGCTTCGATTCCAAATACCCGAGTTAATCTTAATGAACTGCTCATAGTTTGAAATGTAACGAACCATAGATAAATCTATAATGATAAATGATCTAAGGAGCAACGGAGAAACTCTTGAGGTTTGAATCTGAAATCAGGATTTTGTAGAAATATTGAATCGTCAATTCTGAATGGAATAATTTTCCTTTTGTGGAACGTGCAGAGCAGAAATTTGATGAAGTAATCATCAGAAATACGAGGTCTAGACAGTGGAAATTGCTGCGATTGCTATTGTAAAACTGCCTGAGAATATGCACATGCATACATTTATATAAATGAAATCTTTATGTATTTATTTGAGTAAGTATAGATATAATACCTATCACACCATTCCTTTAATAAGTATACTGCTGTCAATGTCTCTGTTTATTGTTTATTACAAACTAGAAAATCATCCGTCGTGGTATGACGGGTGCAAATTGCCTCTTCATTCGAGAGACTTCTCGTGAAATTTGACGTGTTTAAATAGATACGTATGCGAGAGAAATGTTTAACATTGATTTTAAAGAAATAAAATAAACATGTTTTATGACAGGAAATAGCTTTTTATTTACATATTTCGTTATGCAAAAAACTTCTTGGAAACAACATTCCGTGTGAAGTATTTTTCATTATTTAACAATTTTATTATAATTCAATAACCATGAAATTCTCAACCTGTCAACGTAAGTCAAAAGTTAAAATTTCAAAGGAATTCTTTTTCGAAATTCTAATCAGAACAAAGCACTTATCTGCTTGTCAAACATTGCCAAAAAATATTATCAAATTATATCATCACGATTGAAATAAATAATGAGATGCATCGTGGCGTCCACACTATATCATGCGCATGATATAGTGTGACATAACCACTAACGTAATTTACTACTTTTTGTTAAAAAACAGAAATTAATTTGAATTATATGATTAATATAATTTAAAATTTCTCGGGAACTATTGATCCATATCAGATAAATCTTATACAAATCGACAGAAAATTTTATTTCACTATTTTAGAGCTATTTAATTTGAAATTAGAACAACAATTAATCTTTTAAATTTAAAATTACTGAAATTTAGGTTCTCTAACAATGAAATAATTTTGTTTAATGTCTCACAATGCTATGGCGCGAGTATTATTGCTGGTAACGTCAGAGCGTTAGCGAGAGACAGATCTGGGGTACTATATTAGTAATGTTTTTAGTGATGCTTGCAATGTTATATTATTAAATGCCAAGCCACGGCATACTATTTTATAACAGTCCAACTTAAAAATTACTTTTTTTTTCAGAATCACACTTGACCTGTGGCTTTATATGAAGAGGAAACACTCTGTATGTATCCTAAAATTTAGCTTGTCTATCCTTAGCAGATTCAGAACGCAGTACAAGAAACATGAAGTACAAAGTGGTTCAACTTTGAAGTGAATTAAATAAGTTAAAGAAATTGGTTCCATCAATCAAAGGCTTTTCAAGAATAAATATTTTTGCGAATCATACATTGCATTAATTACCCTTTTTGTTATTAATGATGGTGGATATTTGGCATTTAATAAAATCAGTAAAAATTGTGCTATTTCTTCTACTTAATCCTTTTTCAAGTCTCTCTGTATCCTATATGCTTACAAATTTACTTCTCTTTTAAATAGCAAAAGTCATTTTTGGACAACTCGTATTCATTTTTTTAAACTTTACACAAACATTCAGGCATTGACGAGGTTCTTAATGCGTATTTTTAATTTTAAATATTTAAATGGAGATAATTTATAATGGAGAGAATCTAAGAAAATATCAAGCTTCAATTTCATTCTACGCTTCAAAAATTATTGAGAGGTTATAATTCTCTCTTTTTGTGAAAAGTTTGCATATATTACATTCTGTATTTCTTATATTTAGAAATGTATCATTTCAATAAAATACTTATCCATTCATTTAAAAAAGAAAAGTATTTCTTCTAGCTCAACGCGTCGACTCTCTAAGCAACGCTTAGTAGGAAAATGTAACATATTAAATCAAAATTATATTTCACACTTAAACGAAGTATTTTATGCTTGTAACTTCGTACGGTGCAGGTAACATATGTAACATTTCTACGTATACGTACCATATGTTAAAAACGATGGTTTCAGTGATTTTGAGAACATTTAAAAAAATATCAAATGCATTTCATTTTGTACATATAATTCAAAAGAAAAAGAATTAAAAGCTTTATCAGTCATGCATGATATATTAAGGCTGGACGTAGAAGTCTCATTTGTCGAAGACTAAGCGAAAAGAGGAAAGTGTTGCTGCTGCACTTTGGAACTGTCTCAGCTTAGCGAAATTTTCACCACATCATTTTTCCATTTTTACGTACATTGTATTCCTAAACTAATTCCTATAAAGTACTTACGAAAACGAAACGCTCTACGATTCGGCATAAGAAACATATGTGACAAAGGCTACCGGAAGGTTAGGGACATTCGAAAATTTCATTCTCTATATACTTATATATTAATGTATTTCTTAGATGAATTATCTATTTATAATATATGCAAAACAACTGGAGATAAATTATTAATATTTTGAAATTCTGAAGTTTCAGCTGCCACCTATTTAACAGGGATCAACCCTGGACAAACGACAGATAAATAGAAGAATCGAAAAAAACTCCCTCGACCTTTCGATTAGCACGCTAGAGGCCGCCGCGGCCTAGTGGTAAGGTCTCGGTTTTCGGGGCTCCAGGCTCGAAACCCGATTACAATGAAGATCCGTCGTGTAATGGCCTGTTACACGTTAAGTCATACGCAGGGTGCCAAACGTTTTCCTGTTGGTGTGGTGTGGAAGTTTAAACAGGAGGTTGCCAGCTCATGTGTCGTCCTCGTCGCCTGACGGAGGTTCGAAATTAGGAGGTCCGTCCCAAAATAGCACTAGTTTTTCTTCAAAACGGCGCATTAATGTAATTAAACTGAACTCGATCAGTACGCTTAAAATGGTACAAGTAAGTTATGAACTTTAATTAAAGGCAGAAAGATAAAAACTTCATTTTAGTCTTGAAGATCAAGCTTTATTGTATTATAAATACGAAATGTAAAGTCTTTTTTAAATATTTTTGTTCATATTTTTGATAGGCAAATTGACTCATAAGCACACTGATGGTAATCGAACAACAGACACCAATGAATTTCTTTTATGAAATTATTTTTGAGGGGCATGGAAAGACATCACTCGCTTTTTGAAATCCTAAAATAAAGTATTCTTTACTATGGGTGAACCATTTGAAAACCCTTTTAAATTTGTGCAGAGTGGCATCACTATAGGCTAAAATTTATAATAGCGAATAGCATTGCTTTCTGACATAACAGAGCTTTGGCACTTATAAAATGTAAATAGAAAAAAAATATCTGATAAGAGTTTAAAATCTTGTCCCTAAAAATAATAAATCCATAGAGTTCAAAAGTATAACCACAGACACAAAATGTCAGGACAAAACTCTTTCACAAATGCTGTGCATAATCCAAATCATATCCTAAAAAATAATTGAAACATTTCCGGACACATTTATTGAGGAAACCTGAAATCTGTTCTCATCCTCAAATGAGTTTTCCGTCAAGTTGGTAATTATTCAATATCTTTCATTCTAATTAAGAAGTCTTTCGCATCGCTATAACAAATTTCGACAAATTTGAAAACAAGGAATGCAACATTTCATTATTTCCACGAAAGATTTTAAAATATTTTACTCATTATTTGATGTGTTATTTCGACATATGGCAAATTAATGTTTATTTTTATGTTTGCATGTCTGGCTAGTAGAAAATATCAAGGGCATTTTAATTATTCAACTCTTGAAAAGTATTTTTGTTGCTTTGTAAAAAACAAATGAAAAGTATGTTTGAGGTTTTGAGCATGCAACGACCCAATGAGTGTCCTAATTTTCATTAAGAATTTCTTACCAAAACATTGAATTGTTTATGGATTTTTTTATTTAGATTTCAAAAAGATTAGAAATTATAATCTTCAATAATGTGGCATCTTCTTAATGATAATACAGATATTAAAAGAACAACAATTTACAGAATTTCGTTTATTTTAATAAGCTATTAAGTCAAAATTGCAATTAATTTAAAAGATAAACTTAACTTGTACACGCTTACTTCTCCTGCAATTTCTTGTATGGATTAATACATCTATGAATGTTCCAGAAAAAATGTATCATCAAATTAGGAGGTTAAATACATTTATAGATCAAAAGGTTAAAGAATGCAGCAAAATCAATTTCAAAAAGATGAAATCTTTTTTCGGCATTCAATAGAAACTGTTTATAGTTCATTTATTAAACTGAAGTTTCGTTAAAATATAATCAAAATACCTCTTAACATGGTATTCGAAATCACTTGACTAGTAATTTTTTCATATAATGTATCTTTTTATCCATATTTTTCAGTGTTTGACAAAGAAATGGTTGATACATTTAACACTCTAACAGCGTATCCATTGATTTACCTGGACTCTGGAAATTAGTTTATTTTATGTTGTTTCCCTTGTATTTATTTTAGTAAGTATAGATATAATACCGAACACAACATTCCTTGTATTTTTGTCTTACTATTATAGTTTTGATTTTTTAAATAATATTATACCAATACGCATATTTCTCACAATTAGAGGATTAATAATTAAATGACGAAGATTTGATAAAAGTATTAAAATGCCAATAATTTACCATATGAAGTCACATTGAAAACAGAATCCTCAGCACTATCTATAATTGGACACAGTTATGACTAACTCCTAAATTTTCATTTTGAGATAACCTGTTTTCGCAAAAAATGTTATATTTTCTGATTATAATATATATTTCAATATTAATATAGTATATTTTAATATTATAGTTCGTAAAATCGATAACAAATGATAGATTTGGTTCCCAATTACATTAGTGCGCTCAAGTTACAGTTACGTAAAAATAATGATTTGCATGTTTCTATAGTTTTATATTTCCGTTGTAATGACTAGAACTGCAGATAACTTGATGAGGAGTTTTGGGAATGTCAAACGATTTAAAATATAACAATATTGGTGTCAGTAGGAATTCGAAAAATGGTGAGCAAATCTATATTATGATGGTCCTTATCCAATTTCTATTAATATTCATTAACTGAGCTATATCGAATGACATATAAGCTTTTGTATTATTTCTCCTAGATTCTGTAATCTGGGAGAAAACTTGTGCCGAAAAGTAATGCTCAATTCTTAAGATTCAAGTTTAAAAAATATCTATTTGTGAGAGAACCATCGACATTTCGATTCTCTTAGATAACAAAAGCAATTCAGCTCGTCCTACGCCGAAACCGTTCTGAATGCTAACGGTGCTGAAATTTTTATATAAGTTCCTCTATATATCTGGCTCTGAAATTATGGAGGAAAATTACGCTACGTTTCGCACATGCGCAGTAAAAATTATTTGCTGCAAATAATCATATTCCTTTTTAATTTTCAATGTATTTACTTCACCTTTTAATACAATGCTTATCTAACATATTGTCAGGTATTCTGTAAGTTTCATACAATTTGGTTTTAAACTCTGTAAGTTATAAGCAAAAAACATGCGGAGAAATTTGGGATTTTTTAAATCAACCTTTATATCTTCCCAAATATGTATGCTAGTTTTACGAAACTTTATGTAACTATTGCGCACATCAAACAAAATCATTGATGAAAGTTTCAACTCATAATCAGTTTTCTTAGAAACTGGATGAGTTGAAATCCCTTTTCGTCTTCACTATTTTTAGGTCGCCCCCTAATTTCCCTCGTCACCGAATCTTCACTGAAAAATGTGAGTTCTGATTACTGAATGTCCCATGAATATGAACAACTGATTGTAAACCATAGTATCCATATTAACTCCAGTTTATTGGCATCTTAAAAAAAATGTGCACTACTTTTGGACACCAGTGTAGATACGTTTCCGATTGAATATGCCTAGAATAAATAGAACAGGAGAAGAACAAAACAATTTCTTAAAATTTTCTAGAAATTCTAATTTAATACTCATTTATTAAACTTTACTTTTGAAATTTCAACATTTTGAAAACATTGCTTTTGTTCCTTTCCTTACTGCATTACATTCGATTCCAGTAATTTAATAAAGTTTTTACCTTAACTTCTTTAACAGAAAGGTCTTTAAAATTAGTTTCAAATTAAGCTTATTTCTTTCGTTTGTACTATTCAGGTTAGGACAAACATTTAAAAGTAACGGAAGAACTTGTTTGGTATTCTATTCGAATGCAAGACTTTAATGAGAACAAGAAGAACAGAAAGAAAGCAAAATTAAGTTACTTCACGAGACTGGTTTCTCTGCTTAGTTCTAGAAATTAAAGAGGAGAAAAGTAAAACCGTTTAGTTAATCCTATCAGACGTACAAGAAACAAAATTCTTATTCGGTGAAATCTAATTTTGATATTTCATTCTTAGTCGTTATCGGGATTTACAACTGAAAAGAGATCTTTTATTTGGTTGTTTTACATTTACATGAAAAGGGAACTTGATTTTCGCTTTCACTCACTATCTGAATCAGTTCTTAATATTACAACTCATGGTTACTAAACATTCGATCAGTACTTTTTTTAAGATTAGAGTTTGATGCGCAGAATATTCTGCCTTTCACTTAGAATTCGTTTTGCTTTATTTTGATCTTCCTTTTAAAATTTACATTTGGCCAACCTTTTCCTATTTTTTATGATTCCTGCTGTTGCATGAATGTGCATAAAGTAATTAGTTCAATATTTCAGTAGTTTATCTAAAGATTTCTCGTCTACGATCCAGCTGGCACACCTGTCGTTACACAAAATTTTGCATAGCTTATCTGTGGTATCATCATTCATCCTGTAGATAGTTTTACTCTCTACTCCCATTACATGACCGGATAAGTGAAGATTAGGTGTATTTTTAATAAGGGAAGACAAGAATTTAAATCCCACTGCGGGTAATATCATCGAACTCCAATCTTTGATTTACATGAAAGGAGACAAGAAAATTTCACAATTTCAAATTATTCCTTAAAAATCCTTTTAGTACTCACGTTTTAGGAGGTTGTTGATCGTCTAACTGAAACAAAAATAACTATCTTGCATTCACATGATTTAAAACGGAATTTTACTTGATAAAATTTACAATTTTCTGAATATCCGCAATTACATTAATTTTAAATTATTTCCCCTAGAATCAGTTTCTTAATAAATATAACTTATGCCTAATCTGTAAAGCTAGTGCTCTATGAACGGAATTTTCAGAACACCCATACATTATAAAACCGTTAATTCTTATCTACATTGTCATAATATTTAATTCTTATAATTAAATACCTAATATATATCTTTGTACATTTCATTTATATCGTCAATGCTACAAAAGCATCACTCAGTTTCTTTTAAATCGTTCTCATCGCAAGGTCGTTTTAAAAGCCACTGTGAAGAAAGAAATAATGTAGGGGGAGATAGGGTAGATTAATACGCTGGAACATTGAAAAGAGTTCTTAAATTTTGATGATTGGAATGGCTCAAGATGTACATATCCCCTCATACATATGCTACTGTATCCCTTAGCACACTGTATATTTTTTGGCCATGATAAATCAAAAGTTAATTTACAATTGAATCAAACCGCTAATCTCCTAGTTTAAGTAAATTTTACTCTAAGTACGTTCTTTCGCTAATTACGTTTTCCTGCCAGGAAATCTACTTCAAAGGTAGGAAAAAACATTTATTTTTCTGAACTATATTAAGTTTTGAGGTTTTTTAGCGTTGATTTTGCGTGACCCTTTGTTTTAGGTAAAACCGTCTCTTGGGCAGATTGATACAGTTGACTCCGGGGCACATTGATATTCATCTTCTTTGTGTATCAATTCGCCTTAACAGCAACTACTTTGCAAAATCCTCTTCAGAAATGGAAAAAACTCAAAACTGAATTAGTTAAGATAAACGCACAATTAAGTATTTGTTTTCAAAATGAACACGGTTTGAATTTCATTGCAAAAATGAAAAGTATTGCTGTAAATTAGATTTAAAATATTTTTTACGAATTTATTAAATTTGGAAAAAAAAATGCACGGAAACTTAATTAATATGACCAAAAAGACAATTTTTTTGAATTTTCCGATAGTGTGAAAATTATTTTTGTGCTATATTATTTTCATAAATCATCAAGGAAAAAAAGAGAAAATTTCCTTTAATTTTTAATTAATTTAAATTTCCAAAAACTGCTTCGACGCTCACATTCCTTTCCTCCAAAATAATTTTACACACACACATACCCCTTTATTATTTGTAGTGATAAATTATTTTTTGAGGCATTATTGATTCATTTTTCCAGTCTCATTAAAAATGTTGAATTTTGATTAAAATAAAAGTTTGTTACTTTGTAAAACTTTTAAACCTTGATTTGGAATATAAAGTTTATTGATAAAACACCTCTTTTTATTACAGACGTATTAACCATCATTATTTTCGATATTTCCCTGTGTATCAGTACTGTTGTATGGGGCAGATTGATGCAAATCCATTTTTAGGAAAAAAGTGTAATATATATATTTTATCATTTTTTTATGACCAAATTTCGACTGAAATCTTATATTAGATTAACAAATGCATAATTATAGTGTATTAGTTCTAATTATTTCCGTGGGTAAAATCTTTTTTTTTTGCTTTCCCAAAAAAAGTGTATCAATGTCCCCGTGTTCCCCCGACTAGTATCATTCGGGTACATTTTAGACAATTATTCATAACTTTTAAACAAAATTCATTCACCAGGTTAAATAAAATTTGTATTAAATAATTACAATAAGTTCACAACTTAAAATATGTAAATGGTAAATAAGAAGTAAATCGAGAAATACTTGCTACTTTGTTAGAGGCAGTTTAAGATATCGAAATTGTATTTTCACCCTCTAGCAATGAGTGATTGACTTACTCTTCAAAGAGCTATGAAGAATGGCCATGAAATTATAGTCAATGATTTCAAATAGGAACGCAAAATATGCCCAAGTGATCTGAGAGATCGTCCGCGCTGAATGAAGCGTTAATCAAATATAAAGCTGGATATTCATGGTCAGACCGCTCCAAGCAATCTTGATCACACAGCTCCAGAACCTGTCCTCAACATGGCGTAATGTGGTCGAAAATCTTGGATATTCAATTTCGTTCGTTATCCATTTGTAGTGTTGGATCATAAAACTGAAATGCGACCGTGGGGAGAGGGAGCGAGACTCTCTCACAAAAGCGATGGGCTGAAACTTGGATGTTCAATGTGTACACCAGGTCTGACCTATGATGGAATAGAGATTCGAGTCCCAGATCTTCCGATCCGAAAAAGTTGAGGGTAATCAAACTCCTTTACCTTTCACCGTTTTGTATTTTGGTGATGTGCCAAGCTATCTTCTTTCGTGATAGGTAATAGCTTTAATCTATCTCAAAATTTACTTCCCTCGTAATCATCTCATTACTAACAAAAAAACGTGTTTAATATCAACCTCTGTAAAGGAAAAATAAAACTATCTATTTTTCCAAAGTTGTCAGGTTTTAAAACGTTTATAAGAAACTAACTGATAACCCGGTGTTGCTCGGAATCCATATTTTTTCATATGCACGTCTTCGTATTTTTTTTCCTACAATTATTGTCTCTAACTTTCCAAAAACAAACGTAAATCTCTTTTGAATCCTTTCTTGTTGAATTAAAACTTTCAAATCTAGCCTTTTTGTTACCTTAAGACAGTATGGTTGGAATGAAAACGCAAGAAGTTTGAAAAAAGAAAATTTATTATAAACTTTTAAACAACATACCGTAAAATAAATAATAAGACTTTACAATGAAAAATTATACAAAACAGAATTTTCTCCGAGTTCCTGATTGAAAAAATAAATCTCAAAAAATTTTAGAACGAACCAGATGTTAATAAAAATATATGTTGCAAAATAAAACTTCAAAATACAAAACAACTTGAGGGGAAAAATGCAAGAAAATGATTTTTTTCCGATGTTTATAAATTAAAACTCGGTAGTATAATATTTCGCTTCACGCACGAAAATCGTTCGCAAAAGAAATGTGTTTCCGAAAAATTTTAAAAATTGCTAAAAATCAGGAAAGTTGCACAACTTCAAATTACTCTTATTAGAAAGGAGAAATGTTGGACGAAAATTACGGTTCTCAAATAGAAATATGTGCAGAAAATCCGATAAAATAGAAAACAACTTAACAATAAAGAAATAAAAAAATCTAATTCGAATTTTTAAAAAATTCAGAGTTAGCTACCTCTTGTGCCAAATTTCATCCCGGTAAGTTAAACGGTCTGTGAGTTCATAAAGAACAAACAAACAAACATACATACATACCCAGAAAGTAAGCAATTGTATAATCGTTTTAAAGTGTTCATATCTCACGTTACCTACAAAAGATAATCCTCATTTTTTATCGATTTTTGTTTCAGATTTTTTTCAAATAATATGTTGTCATTATCATATAATAAAATGAATGTTCGACCAAATCAAAAATAATAATTATAGGAAATGATGTATTCTTAACTCATAGTTGATATTAATATTTCTAAATTTGCTGATATTTTTTGGATACGAATGTCTGACTAACTAAAAATATATACTTTGAGGTTTGAGTATTTTATAATGCGCAATGAATATATGAGTTGTATACATTATTTTTACCAAAAATATATTTCAACTTATTTTATGGAAGTGAAGTGAATTTTTCATGATGGGCACAGTTTATAAAGGCCATGCCGTGTGCTAAGAATCTACAAACCGAAATGTAGAAGATGTTATATACTTGTTTCTTAGATAAAATATTAATATGCGTGCAAAAAGTATCCATTTTCAAGAATTTTTATTTGATAAATAATTCTAGTCACCATGAAAAATTGTCACTAAACTTTGAGATGATACATATTATTTTAAAACAATTATTATTAGCGTAAGAAATAAATTCGGAAGTTCCAGTGAGTGAGCGATATGTGTGATATACAGAATAAGTACTTTATAAACCATTTACCATAACATCAAAACCAATTACGGAGTACAAGAGTGAAAGCAGTAATGTTAAACATTCTATATTAAAAAGTCTTAAACCTCTATATTTCTGTGTTCCATTTTCGGAGGAAATAATTTTTGTGACAGCGTTTCTATTAAAAACAAATAAAGGTAGATGAAGCATGAAAAAAATAGCAATTGATGTACAAAAGAGAATTTCATACAGTTGCTAAGCAATTCAAAATAGTTATTTTAAGTCAAGGCGATTTTTCATAATGGTTGCAACTGAAACTGAACGAACTGAAAAAAGCCGAAGTACTGGTCAATACAAATCCGTTTTCTGCCTCAGCCTACAATTCAAGAAACAGTGTTCCATATAATAAGTTATTTATAGCGGTGTTCTGACAAAATAAATCTGACGTGTTCTTATTTACAATACTATAATGTATTAAAATCGCCTTATAATGAATAATCATGAAATTTAAAATGAGGAATTAAATATTTCTTTCCGCTGCCTCTAAATGAGAAGTAGACCAATGCATTTTTTATTCATTCTATTAAGATTTGTTTCATAATATTTTCACGTTCTACATATTTTAGAACATGTGTCCGGCATATCATATCAGTAGTATAACCAGTATCTTTATTTCTATTTTATTGTTCATCCGTTCTGCTGTCGGAACATCCGCTTATGGATGTTTCGGCCCAACCAATCAGTTTACTACGACAGATCCAGCAATAATTGTTCTACGACTTTGGGAGGAAATCTTTGGACGGATTTTCACTCGTTTCTCTCGGAAACGTAAATAATAATTGGAATGCTACCTAGAAGGGAAAAAATGCTCATAACAAATGAAAATGTCGTCTCTTTTCCTACAAAATGCGAGCGCTTAAATAAACTGAAAAGTTATAAATTACTGTCGTTATTTGCCGAGTAAACAAGGCATTCAAATTTATAATAATTACCTAATATCGTGAATTCTAAAACAAATAGAAACAATAAACAAGCGAATATAATATTAAAATACGTAGTAACATACGAAACAAATACAATAATAAAGACGAAATAACATTCAAGATCTAGACGAAATAAATAGAAAAGCGAAAAGTAAATTTTAATTGACGAAACAGGTATGGCTCACTTGTTACGTCGGAATTTCTAGCAGTAAAATAATTTCGGAAACGCAATTTTTCATATAGATTTCGACTTTGACTACATTTAAAGTGCAATAATTAAAAGGTAATGAAAGTTTGTACAGTTACATGAAATTTCAAATGAGCAAGGTCTGTTTTGTTTGGGTGATTTTTATTTATTTATATTATTTTTATTGATGTCAATAATTGTTTATCTCCTATTCATTATGCTTCTCTATTCAACGAATATTTTGGCATGGAACATTAAATTGCGTGAAAGCTAGACTACCAATATAATCAATGACTTTAAGGGAATATAGTTTACTAAAATGATAGAAATTATTCAGATTGGATAAATCGAATTCAAAACGCCTAAAGGAAATGCTTGAAAGAAAAGACTTATTTTTAAAACTACAGTTTTGATATTATCAGAAAACTTGTTCTACGACTTTGGAAGGAAAACAGAAGAACGAAAATGAAGGCGTTTCCAAAATAATAATAAAAATACTTAGTTTTATATTTAAATAAATTGAAATCAATTGTATGTAGAATTTTCTACTTGGATTCTGTAATAATTAGAAATTCTTACTTGAATCCATATTCATTATTTTTTTGAGTAATCTATATTTAGGAGCTGAAATTAAAATAAATAGTTCCAAACACTATGGAAACAAGAAAGAGTTATGTAGAATTAAACTTGTGGTTATCAATGTTGAAAAATTTATAAAGTTATATGAACTAAAATGGAGTTTTCCTTGTTGCTCCTATTAAATTAAGAGAAATCATTGAGATTAAATAAACAACAAGAAAACAAAAGAAAATAATAAGCAAATAATCGAAAATAATTTCTATTACTTCCAAAAACAAAAAAAACTATAGTTAAAATTTCCATACATTAAAATCCATAGTTTAAGATTTTTCTCAATTCAGGCAATTCTTTTCATTTGATCTATGAGCTAGAAACATTTCTTCGAATTTTTACTTAATTTAACTTGAATCGAAAGTGTAAAATATACAATACATTTAGTTCCTGATTTATTTAACAGTTATCCTTAGTACATTTAACGGAAAATCATCTCTATTTCCGCATTATACCCAAACAAGTAAAAGATTATACTGGAAAAATATAATATTCAGCCAATCGATAATCAACCGACTTCTTAATCGTTTGATTCCACCTCAAATATATTTTGCTCATCTTTTGTCAGTAGTGCGAAAGAAAAGAAGAAAAAATAGATTAAGAAAAGTGCTGTGTTGATAACTGGTCGCTGAAATAATTACACGTTGGAACATCAAACCACTATTAATCATGAATATCCCATCTGCTAAAGTAAAGATAAAGAAGCACTTTGCAACGATTGGAAAATTAAATTTTCATTCTATATGTGGATCAATACAGCAAATGTATGGGATTCCTTGGATAATCTGTAAATAGTTGCAGAGGGTTTATCTAGATTGGGTAGCTTTCGTACCAGAAAATCTGCCAAGTATTAAATTTAGAATTTCTATACAAGGATGACCTCTTTCATCTGTTAAAAAGTGAATAATGTTGATTCGTCTGTACGATATCATAGATTGTTAGGAAAGATTTTATAGATACTCATAAAAGCACCGAAGATTCATATCCTTCAGAAAGTATCTGCGTCTGAAAAACATTTGTATCTACAATTTTATTATCTTTCAAGGAATTATGTATGAAAGATGAGCTTCAATAATAATATGAATTAAGTCATATCATAAAGTGAATATTTCATATGTCTGGGAAATTTAAAGACACTTTTATACGAATTCATTTAAAATAGGTGTGCACTAAGGAAGCTTTAACAAGATCATTGTTATTCAAAGGCGATATCGTTGATAATATCATATCGTAGTATTAAAATATGAGATAGAATATTTATCACGTTAAATGTTTATGTTGTTAGAAATGTGCTCTATTACATTGTAAAAAGTTATAATCAATCAGTGATTGAAACGAAAACAGTTATTACTTTTCTTAAGATGTGCGAGAAAATATTTTTTTTTACAAAAAAGGAATATATTCTAAGATATTAAACGACGCGTTTATTAAAAACTTTGACTTTGTAAGCTAATATGTAAAATATTAGATTTAAGTTTTTGCCTAAACTTTAAGCACATGCAAAGCATATAAGAACATGAAAACAATAACTTATTCGACTATAAGTTTGGAATAAAAAAAAGAAAAAATTCTTAACTATTGTAATGCTGTTTAACACTTAATGGATGACCTAAGGCTGATCTTAAACCTCTGATAACGCAAAACGTTTTTGAAGCTTGAGATTCGAAATGGTCTCTCCTTTTAGAAAGCAGTGCTACTTTTCTGGTTATCCGAAGCAACGAAGTGTAAGAAAATAATACCCTCAAGGACACTTATCACAGAGTTTGTCTATAAGTTCTTACTTGCCTTCGAAACTAGCCAAACGCCCACGACCGGCTCTCCCGTAGTTAAGAGAAATTCATCTGAGCACCTGAAACCGCCTAAACCGTCATTATAGGGTTAGACTTCCAAATTCGAGCAATGGTTTTACTTTTCCTGAAAAAGTGCAAGGCTTTTATAATCCCTCATTATATGCTTATACACTTGCAAATAACTCGAAATAATTTTAAAGTGAACGAATTGCTGTTTATATGTATTACTACTATAACGTCACCCATCAACATGCATGGATTTTTTAAAACTCAATTTTTGTGTTAGCTGATGCAATAAGATTAATCTAATAACAAATCGCGCCTTAATACATTGCCAAAATAGATAGAGGGATTATTTGAACCCTATTATAAATTAAAATAATAATCCTGAGGCTAATGATAATATTTTTTATTATAAATAATATTAAAAATCATCTTGTTATATATGAAAAAACTGCTACTTTGTTAATTATAAGAACTTTTTTTATAGCGAATACATAAAACGATGTCACTCCTTTTTTTATCGGAAAGCTCATTAAATTTCGACGATTCCAGTTATTCTTCCGAGAAAAAGCGATTAATTCACCTTAACCTTTTTTTGCTAGTGATCTGACACTAACATTTTAATCAATCTAAATTTTTAAATGAATTTATATTAATAAACTGGTTATCGTTGAAAATTTATTTGACATTTTATTCCGCATCAAAGTAAACTAATAATTGTATGAAGACCAAAATCGTTTTTGATATTAAAAATAATTTGGTTATAATTGAAAGACATGACCAAGTACTCGTAATATTTCCTGACAAAACTTGCTACTTAATATTACTGCGCAAGTAGCTTGTGAACGACCATGGAATGATGAAGATATATCTTATATACTCACAGCCAATGAAATCTAGGCAACATAAAAGTACACAATGTATAGGGCGTGACTGGTAAGATGCAATAGTAGTGTAGGTAGTATCAAGAATATAGGGTCTTGAAATACGTTTTTCCACTCAAAAATGGCAAATATAGAGAAATCAAAATAACACTCGTAACATTTTATAGAATGGTTTCAGTATTTGGGTATAGAGGTGAATAATAAACTTTTGAAATGTTAAATGATCCGAAAAGAAATCTCATTGTTCAATGTGCAGCTGTATGAAGTAAGGCTACGAAGAAAGAAAACCTACTGAAATTGTTTTCTGAAATGATCAATTCACACTCATACCATTAACGCAAAATGATCTGCGCCAATACAAGCTATGAATTTCTCAGCATTCTGCAAATGCTGCGAATAACAGTAAACACGTTCTATTGTTGTTTGATTTGACCTTTTCTTCTATATTTTGTTGATATAATTCTAGACAATGCATTAAAAATATGTAAGGTTTTTTTTTATATTTAATAGTGCTAAGTCCGTCTGACTTATTAACCCCTTCAGCCCTGAATTATTCACAGGACAGATAAAAAATCAGTGAGTGGTTAAATATGCTACATTATATGTAAGTAACATAAATATGAAATATTATAATTTTTTGTCCAGTTAGCAAACTAATTAAAAAATGTTCTAATAATAGAACACAAGACTTTAATTTAATGAAAAGGAATTTTTTTAAATTTTAAGTTCAATTTGCAATTATTTTCTAATAAATGATTTGAAACAATTTCTTTGAGCATGAAAATATAAATTTGCTTCAGATTTCTCACAAAAAGCTAAGTTTTGAAAGTACAACCTTTCAATTTGCATCTTTGTTTCTTTGAACTCTTTCAATCATATCTGTTATCCCATAAAATTCCACGTCATTGCAAAGTGCATCAGATTTAACTTTTTCTTTGGAGGTGGTACAGCAGGGCTATTACCTGATGGAAGTCCGGGTTTGGTAGAGGATACTGACTGATTTGAAAATGAGAGAGTTTCTCCTACGTACCATGACCAAGAATTTATTATAGACATATTGAAATAATAAAAGAGAATGCAGAGGTTTCATTTTTTGATTCTTATAGCAGTGGTAAAATGACATTAATAAATCATACTTGTTTAACCTCCCCCATACTTTTATTGTAAAACCTTACAATTTCAGGTCTGGAAGCTTCAACCAAAGTTTCATCTTTTTTGCTCCATATTTTAACTACTTCTGCACGATTGCCGTACCATTTTACTACAGCGATTTTGCCAGTTTGTATAACAATTTATCTGAACTACCTTGTCCTTCCATTTTCAATCTTGCATCAATTTTAATGGTTAATAATTGAATAATAACTGTAAAATATGCAAAATTTACATCCAAATCAATGTGTTTTTAGAGGAAATATCGTTAACTGTAAAACAAAGTAAAAGTTTTGTACTATAGACACCTCGTGTTCGAATAATAGAGCAAGTATAAAAATTCATGTTGTTTGCTCTAAGCCTGATGTCTTATTAGTAGAATAAATATTTGATTCTCATTTGTAGGGCAATTTCTCATTATTTTTATATTAAAATCACTGAAATAGACATACATAGTATGATTTATACTATGGAATTTTTCAAAAAGCAGAGGAATAAATATAATAATGTTTTTGAGGACTCAAAAAACATGCATCCGCGTTTTGACTGCAGATGGTCAGAAGCCTCCATTATTTACTCTGTCTGTTACGATTATGCTGCCAATTATTGAGCAGGAATAAAAGCATCTTGCTATTCTTGAATGCATAATTAGCAAGACCTAGGGTTTTGAAGTTTAAATTCTTAAAAATGTGGAATCTAGAATAATATAAAAATGTGTCCTAATACTAGGACGCCAGGGATTAAAGGGTTAAACATTAATTGCTACTTACTTTAGCACAAATTCATGAATAAAGTAAAGTTTTCTAAATTGTAGAAACGTTTTAGGAATTTATAGTATATTTGGTTAAATATTTTTAAGTTATTTATTACATTACTTTTTTATTTTTTAGTTAATAAAAAGGTACACCTCTCTATTTTGGAAAAAATGAGGCCTGAAAGAGCACAATATACGGAGTATGATGTAGGGTTGAAAATTCCTCTTCAAATCTTCACTATAATGACTCAGAATGGAGACACTTCCTGTGACGTCATAGTCACATGACAGAAGTCACAGCATATGCCCTCTAAACTTCCATCTTCTTCCTTTAGTTTGGATGTGCCAGTCGGTAGCATCTTAAGCTTTGTGTGAAAAAAGGATGGGGGAATTACATTTTACTCATCATTTTTCAATAGAAAAAATACATTATCGTTAGGCCTTCGACTGTTCAAATGCGACAGAGAAGAAAAAATGTCTGTAATGCAACATTAAGTAAATTTTTTGGAGAGCATGCGTATTCAAGTTTCGTATGTGCTTGTGACGTCATTTGAGTTGACTCCACTGTAAGCTAATATCTTATTGCAAACAGCAGAAGATTTTTTAATTTAAATGTAAGATAAAAATTCACAAGTGTTAAAATGCACATTTCCTTTTTTTAAAAATATTTTAAGTTTCTGAAGTAACAAATTTCGAACATTCTGGTGGAAAAGCAGTTTACAAATTTCTAAAGAAGATTCAAATCATAGTTTGAAAAATTAAAGATGCTTCTATCAGATTTTTTATATTTATTCTTGAAAGAAAATTAAATCTTTAAATAAATCGCATGTGCTAAGATTTTAAATCTTCTAGGTGCTGAGAAAACTAATGATTTTTATTTATTAATTTTTTCACATAAAGTATGCTGATATATTATAGATATTGCTACCTTTTTATAGAATTTAAAAGAAATACAATTTTAGTTACTGCAAGGAAATCTTTCGAATTTGCTTCAATAGCTAAAATATTTCATTTTCCATAATAATCAATTCTAATACCTATCCCTACTGAAATGATGTCATGATACGTTGAAACGTTTTCGTACAACATAAGAAATCTAACAAAACAAACCCATAAAACAAAATAATAGCTATACAAAAGAATTGTTTCTGGTTCTGTTTGTCTTCTTTGTCATTATAAGACCAATCTTTCCTTTCAGAAATTAATTACAAATAGTACAAACATCTCTTTTACACTGACCATTCATTAGGGTATCTCATTACAGACAATGGCTTTTCATAGTTCACAAAGGAAAGTCACACTTTGAAAGTAATGTGTTCCTAAAGCTTTTGTTGACAAGATTAGTACTACGAAGATTTCCTAACGTGAGAGGAGAAAAAGAAATCAGTGGAAGTGTTTATTAAATCAAGACAAATGTCCTTTTCGATACATAAATAAATGGTTTAAAAGAGATTTCTTTATTATCTTATTGAAAATGAAACGGTATTAAGGGAAATATTTTATTCCTTAAATAATTCATTAAAACCTTTGTACGGACTGTTTAAAATATATTTATTTTTATTTTCTTTTATCTTAGATCATTTATTTTAGCTCACATTTCAAACGGCATTTGAAGTTTGCAGATATAAAGATTAAAATATCCGAACTCTTGAATAATTTGCGTGTTTCAAGTGGATAATTGATGCTACTAAGTTTTCCTGAAGACGATCTCAGCTATTTTTAAAAAATTGTTAGTTGAAAATAAATGAAACTTACACGGATTCAAAAGTTAAACACCTTTATTTTCCAAATCATTTTTTAATTCGTATATGCAATGATGCCTAAATTAATGATGACTGGTTTCCAAACATATTCTCCTTTTTATTTAGTAAATACAATGAGAAGCTATAACACTTCATTTGTATTTGTCTTACTAACAATTGCCCTCGTTTAACCTCTCACACCGAGTGAGGCGGTCACGGGCGGTCTACAAATTTTCCCTGAACAGAGAGGAAGGTCGGTCTGAGGCGGTTGGCTGCTTTTGAGGGGAGGAGAGGTTCTGAGATCGCTTAGGAGATAAGCGCGGTAGGGGGTTCAATTATCCTTGCAAACCACAACCCAATTCCTTGCGCCTTAAGGGAACGTTATAGCAGGGGTGGGTAAAGGACCACCCAGGTTGGGAGAGTCCAATTCTTGTCGCTTCTTCCCCAAAACTCCCGGTTTTAAAGGGTCTAGAAGAAAAAAGTTGACTAGGGATTAAAGAGTTAATATTAGTTAAATTAATTATTCAATATAAATACAATTTGAAATTATTTTGTTATTATTGCCTTCCGAAGTCAAATTCTCAAACCACTTGTGATTGGCAACCTTTCCGCAGTGAGCCGAATAAAATTTTTAAAGAAAGTGGTGGTGGTGGTGGGGGGGTCAGCAGGTCCAATTTACATAGGGGAGAAAACATTGAGTTTACCAAAAGCTTCTTTTAGAATTACACATTATATCAGAAATGATTTTATATGTTCTGCAGTTAAGAAATAGGAATAAGTTATAGGAAAGGAATATTTGATTTTGAAAGAAAATACTGAAATTCCAATCTGTCTTTCCACTTTAAAAGAAAGTAAAACTAGTGACCTATCAAAAAGAAATCCATGAAATAACAGTTCTTTTTAAATCCCAAAATCGACATAGGAACTATATTATTTATAGCCAGATAAAAATTACACTTTTCCTCCACGAACAATAATGTTCCATCAAGATGTCATTAAAATATCCATAGTGAATCCGATTAAAGCCCACTTGATAAGAAAAGGGACTCTTTCCTGTCCTATATTCGTTGATAATCATAACCATTTAGCCCATTTCCACAACGGCTTCGAAACAAAGCAGACCATATCCCAAGTTCTCAACATCTGAACCAGCTCGAGCTTGTATTTTTTTTCTTCCATAAGCCGATCAGCCATTAACTACATTGTTGAAAACCTGTGAAGAGTAGGAGTAAGCGGTCATTCTGTTTACTTTTGCAAGGTCTTTCTCTTAATCATCATAAACAAATGGCAGGCTTATTCTTTTATTCTCTCTCCTCTATGTGATTCTAATTATTTCTTTTATGTTTGTGTTATTTTTCAAGTATATGATTTAATAAATGCCATTTAGGATAGAATAAATAGTACGATAAGTTCTAAAAGATGCTTTCCAGCTTGATAGATTCATTGAATTGGTTAATTTCAATTAACAATAAATTATTACGTTAATTGCTACAAAATAAATCATAATAAATAGCAAGATTTTCATAGAGTATAATCGGCATAGTGAAAATAGGCAGATATTTTTTCTGTGGATATTGGCAATATTAGATGGGAAATGCATTTCATGGATATTTGTTAATTAAAAATGAAACGAAATTTAAATTTTTTTTCCTTGATAGCTTTCGAAATTATCGTAGCACAAAAATAATTTTTACAGCACCTTAAAATATATAACAATTTATTTTCAATGATATCACTGCCACTGTAGTCAGATTTTACCCCCTAATTTTAATAAATTAAAAAATATTAATACCAAATTAATGAAAAGATATTCAATTGAAATTAAACATAATTTAGTATTATAGTCGAATATGGTTGCTGAAGGTGGCTAATAAAATAATGGAAGTCAAAGATTTCACAACAATAATGCTATTATAATATTTAGTCAGCATTTAAAAAGTCGCACCACAGAAAGAATACATCTCCCAAAACCTTTCTTCAGTCTTCTTTTACTAAGTTGAAAAGGAGAAATCATTTACGACAATTCTCAGACTTCATTTTATTCCATGTTAATGTTGGTACCTTTTATGATTTATCTTGTTACAAGACAAATTATAGTATAGAAAAAAATGTCTCAAAAATCCATGAGCATTAAATGAATCCACAAGGTCTTATCCTAATACGCCTTCTTTTCTCTTTCACATTGATTAAGTCATGTACATGCAAAAATATAGTCTTCTTAGGACCTAAGCGATAAAAAAAATAGTTCAGACGAAACTATCATACGGGAGATGGGATAAAAAAATAAACTTGTCATCTGTTTATGATGATTAAGAGGAAGACTTTTCTCAAGTAAACAGACTATCTCGAAGATGACGGCCTACTCCAGCTCCCAATTGCTTTTCAATGACGATGGTTAATGGCAAATTGGTTTATGGAAGGGGGAAAAACAGAAATGGTTCGGATGTTGAAAGACTTCGGATTTTGTCTGATATGTTTGGAAGTCGCCTTGGAAATGAAGTAAAAGCTGATGTTTATCTTGGATTATAGGATAGGAGAGAATCACATTTTTCATCAGTTGAGCTACAGTAGCACTCAGTATTCATATTTTTACAATGCCATGATAAAATTATTTTGTCCTTGAAAGAAATACAGATATTTATTTGAAAAGTGAAGGAAAATCCGGGAACCCATATCATGATAAGATCAGACAGAATAATTATCTCGTGTTCTTTCTGATGAGTAAAAGGTAGTGATAGTGTTTTTTTCATCGTGTAAAAGGAATGCTGGTCATGCAAAATAAATTTGAATGTTTTTGTATGTGCTTTTTTCGTGAGTTCACATTTTTCTCTATTCAACTGTTAGATACTTGTATTCTTTTTAAAAATAGTCAAGCAAGATAAATTCTGACAAGCGCATTTTCGCCAGTTTCTTTATTTGTGTAACTTTAACGAGCAACATTAGCAAAGCATTTTTCGGTAATGCTTTGCTAAATCAGGGGAAATACTGTTAATTAGAATAAAATATTCCATTGTTTGAATCACTATTTAAAGTGAGAATTTTTTAAATATTTTGTAGTACTTTTCTTATGTGCATTACTGTTTTCAACGAGAAACAAATTTTTACATAAATTCTTCATGATATTTATATTACATTTAGCTATTTTCTATGTTTAACACTCTGACTTCTAAACCGGCCGTAACTGGCCACGCGACTTCTATACTAGTGGGGCGGATTTCAGTCGGTTGTTGTTCTAAAAGCGGGAAGAAGGCAGTTGGGCGAGTGGTCATTAAAGGGACCCTTAGGGGAGAGATCAGAGATGAAAGGCCTGCCATTCATATCTCCCACCACCTGTAGTGAGGAGAAAAGGGAGAACGGGGCAGAAGAATCCATTCCACAGATCAATTAGTAAGCAAACCTCCGTATACAACTGTACTCATATTTTGGGAACTCTTAGTAGTCAGAAGGTTAACAATCAAAACTCTTTTTTAAAAATCATGAACAAATTTTTATACTCTTACACAGGAATTTTCGACCAAACTTTTAATATATTATCTCGGCCTTCAAACTATGAAAGCTGCTGAACTATTAATAATCTTATCCATTATGTTAGATTATAGTTGCTGAAAATGTATGTTGAAATAATTTCTTATAATATGGAATTTTGTACATAGATTCATATATGTATATACTGGCATCATCGCGCACAATTGAACAGCACTCTTCAAAAGCTCTTATAGCTCTATAACTATTATTTTAGTATTATTTCATGATAAGCTATTCTGAACAACTTACCATTTTAAGTGATATTATTTATCACATCAAAACTAATAAAACGGAAATGCTTAAGAGAAAAATATGCATAGTAAAAATAAAAACCTAAAATAAAGAAAAAAAGGGGAAAATTATATTGGCATGTTTATTAAACAGTAAACATTTGGGAAAATTACATTAGAGCTTATACATTTATTTAAGAAAGAAATATTTCTCACTCTCTTATTTAGATTCCCAATTGTATAAAAACCAGTAGTGTATTTCATTACTTATTTATTATAAGTTATTTAATCAGCAATTAATTTTTCACAATTTTGTGTACAGCCACGGAACGCCTTTAATGAAATAGAAGGTATTGTTCGAATAAATTACATTAAAAAAACACATTTCACGAAAGAGCATTGAATAAACTTCTGATACTTATTTTAAATGCCTAATATAAATTATTCTATTCAGAAAAATACAAAATCGACTCACGAACTTAGAAGAAACACGCTCAAGTCCATAAAGAATGACAGGAAAAGAAACGTTATAAAGGAAAACTTTCTGGCAAAACAGGTTTACACATATATCTTATGGAATGCCATGCTTATATTTCCAACTAATGTGAGCCACTAGGCTGCGCAGAAAGTACCACGTAAAGGACAGATCAATAGCTGGAGTATGGGAAATAAATAGCTGCTGTGATGAGAGATATGACTCATAGGACACACATGGGCGAATTATTACATGGCCGAGTCGTTTGGTTAGAAAATGGCCAGGCTCAGACTGAAAAATCAATAGAATTAGTAATCGCTCCGATTGTCATATCTAAGCTATGAAAGCGGTTCAAAGAGGATATAAAAATAATAAGACGTTTCAGTACTGGTCGTTCTTGGATTACAACACCTCAAGACGACCAGTAGTAATAGGCAAAATACTGCAGCAGATGTGTCCCGACAGCTATTAGCACTCATAGGTACCACAAATTCGAGAAAAAACATGGATAAACGGTCAGGAGGCTATGATCTAATTGCCTAAAGGTCTACCAGATGTGTTTCGACCGCTGGTGTAAAGACCATGTTAAGTGGACACCAGAAAAGAGCCCTGTGTGTTATCTTCTGACAAATTCAAGTTTTCCTTGCATTCTAACTCAAGTCTTATATTCACATGGAGATCAGCAGGTACCCTTTATAAGCAAGAAAATGCCTCTGAAAATCACCGTTACGGTGGCAGGAGTAGAATTATCTTGGGTTTTCCGAACAGATCTTCCTGTCCAACAGCGGAATCATGACAGGGCAGACTTATCGGGATATCATTCTGCAACAACCTGTTCGTATGTCCAGTGGTGCTAGATGCGCAGATTTTATCTTCATGAATGACAATACCCGCCATCACCGCTCAATTATCGTGGAATGCCTTTTAGAAAAAGTTGAGATCTGGATTTAGTGGGCGGCTCTCTCCACCGACTTGATCCCAGCTTAGCATGGACGTATTCGAATGACGGGTTGCTGCAAGTCAATCGTCCCCTAAGACTATTCCAAAAATTTTGATAGCACTATTCAAAATTGGGACTGCCTACCGCAAGAACACCCTAATATTTAATGCGCAGCATACCGAGCCGTGGTACTGTGAGCACGTTTACATAACATAGCAGCACTCCATGCCGCTGTAATTATAAACTTTAAGGTTATTTAAGTAGTGCCGCGGACAGGAAGCGGAAGACAAATCACACCACCCGAGGGTAGACCTCTCTTATACCGTACTAAATTCCTCTCACTGTTGCCAAATTATTAAACGCTGCAAGTTTATGTTATCAGGGGTGAGTCCATTTGCAATCATATAGCCTATTGATATTCATACGAATAGATTTTGGATTTCGCTTTTATAGACGAGATACATATTCTCTCTTTATTCCAAGAAAGATTTTCCTTTTAAATTGTCTACCTTATTTTTTTACCTGTACCTTCTTTGTATTAAACAATCTTGATGTTTGTAGCAATTATTTGTGCTCTTGCGACTTAATTCGTAGAAACTGTCATTATCCTTAATTTATGGACGTGAATGCAATAAAGGAACGTAAAAGTTTCCAAAAATTTAATCAATCGCTTTTCATCCCTTAAAATAAATTCTTAGAAATTAGGCCTTTAGTTTCCATTTTGCTTAAAATAAATAACAACAATTTAGGTTACAAAAAAAAATAAATGTATTTAATTAAATTAAAATAATTAGCATTTAAGCTGTGTTGAAAAGAATGTAACAGAAGATTTCAGGCTGCAACTGTTTTTTTCAATAAATAAACTTGTAGAAGGAATAATTCAAAGGATTCCAAATTCATGGAAGGAATTTACTTTGATTGATAATTAATAAATATTCGTAAAAAATCGCAAGTTTATGCTTTAGTATTCCTTTTAGCTTATTTAATTCTAACTATTCTAAAAATATTAAACTATCAATTGAACACATGCATCTATCCCCTATATTTTATGTAATTAACTATATTAAATATTTTGCTAAATTACTTAAAAATTTTCCCACTGCAGATAGTAAAAGTGAGAGAGTAATGGGATTTAAGAAAAAATACTAATGTTGAGAACCACACATCTTAATGTGATTCTAGCAATGAAAAAACACTAACTATCGATAACGAAATTTAAACAAGCAAAATTCATTAAATTAAAACAAAGTGAAAGACCCATTACGTTGTAATTTTACGCCGCTGTTGCAGGATAGATTATAAACGAGCAAAAAAAAAAATTATCATATTTTTTTCAAACTGATAATTTCTGCTTTTTTGGTTGGACAGTTCAAATATCCAAATGGATCACAGAAATTTTTAAAAAATGATTTGATATTATTTGTTACATAATATTTCTTTAAATACAAGTTAGAAATTGCTTTTGGTTACAATTGGAGTTTAGTTATTTGCTCTAGTCAAATAATTACCCATTTTTTCAGTTATTGGAAACTTCCGTGATGTTGCCAAAAAAGAATATTATTCTTTTTGTTTAAGTTTCTTTATTGTGTTTTTATTTCCCCTTTAGCATCTCAATTTTCTTTGCTTTGATTGAATTTTCTTGATATTGTTTAATATCAATAAAATTAAACTTAAAAACATTCTTCATAATAAATTAACAAAACAAACTGTTTAGCTTGTCATTAATGTATTCTGAAGAATGTTTTTAACTTATAAATTAAATTCCTACATTGCTTTAACGTTAATTTTTATTTCATATAAAATACTATAAATTCTTCTTTTTACGTAACACTTTACAGCCAGATTACTTAGTTTCAAACAGCAGCAGTGCAAACATTTTTTTTAGAAAAAATGATTATTGAATACGAGAAAATATCTTTAAAATTAGTTTGAATGAAAATTATAATAAAGATGAATTTCATAAGAACTTGAAAATATTTAACTGAAATTTCTCTAATGAAATTCTTTTGCAAATTAAAAAAATGCGAAACTGTTGTAAATTATTTTATAAAATTTTCAAAATTAGTATAAATAATAAAATATAAGTTGTGCTAATCTGCAGCATTCCGCAGTGGGGAATAAAATTGATAAGAATACATGAGATTGATTAATTTTTCGAATAACATTAATTTCAATGTTGATTACTTTGTAAGCATTGTATAAAGTTTCAGTTTCTGACTAAATATGCTTACTTACTAAGAACCTTTCACTTCCCTGACAATTCAATTTCTAAATATAAATTGTTCCAACAACTTAATAAAAGGTTTTGAAATCTGAAAGGATAGAAAAATCACTTATCGATAATTCGGAAAGTTTCTAAATTATACCTATTTCTCGGGAAATGAACAAATAATTAAAGTAATAACTTCGAAGTAACACCGGAAAATGCTGCTCTGTCAGAACTTTTTGGAAGAGAAACTTTCAACAGGAGCTTTACGTTCTCTGAAACCATAGAAATATAATGTCATTCACACAAATACGAAAGAAACATTGTAATAAAATTAAAATATTCAAAAGATATAACAGGAGCTGAAACTAAAGTAGCAAGTTTGAAGAACAAAGAATGTAAAAGGAGAAAGGAAACACGTTTCGATAATGACTTTTCTTCTTAAATGGCATTCGTTAACGAAATAACGTATTACGACTGGTGCTGCATGCGTATGCATTATGGAATTACCTCGAACAACGGATGGGCCATTTTGCAAAGTGAAGTAACTTTTCTGTTAAGAGCATTAGCGTTTAGGTTGTCAAGATCAAAGCTACAAGGGTAAGGGCTCAGTTAGTGCAGAGCGCTTTATGAGCTTTTGATCCACAAAATCTCATCGATAGTAATTAGATATTTCGGGAGATTATAGTTGAAATATGCGTAGCTGATCATGAAACATAAAGCGCGTGATGAGTTGGAGGATTACATTCCTGAATGTCCTGTAGCACAGATTTGCTCAAAGTTATGGAAACATATAACTCGTTATATTCAATTTGAGTAGTTTTAGAGAGGGTGTTTCGATAATGTTTCATCGAATATAAACAATATTGCTGTAAATTTGAAGCATAGACCGATTTCGAATGGTCTGGAATTTGTGTTATGGTTGCTGTAGAAACTCATCGAGACTTCTTTTTTCAAGAGAAGATTTCTACTTTGAAATTTGTGAATTTCGTTCGAATAGCGTAGTTTGATCATTCTTAATCATTTTTTTTATAGTTTCTAGAGGGGATTATGGAATTTCCGAAATATTAATTGTTAGTTAGCCTTAATGCTAAATGAAGTTAGATGCTTTTTTATATTGTGTTTCATCAACTAGAGATTTTGCACATATTTCGGACGAAAAATACTTACAACTTTTTTTTTATAATCAAACAATAATTCATTTTTAACATAATAATATTTTTGAGTTGACATACATTCTGTAAATTACTAAATTTGCATATGCGGAAACAGAATGCAACATGCTACGTAATGCATAGAATGCAACATGATGCGCAATGCATAGGATGCAACACTCTATAGGACAGTTCGTTGGACCTAGAACTAGCAAATTTGGCATGTAGTCACTTCTTGGGTTGTAGGTACTCATTAAGAAAGGGCTTTAAAAACTGTTATTAGATTTTTATTTAATGTAAATTAAATGAAATTTTAAAGTCAGGCCTTACTAACTTCGGGACATATTATTGCATAATATTTTGCTACAGAATAAAATTTAAAAATTAGCAATTCAGTCATATCAATATTTTTTCCGTACAGATATTTTGCTAACTATAAGACATTTTACGAAATAAAATTTAAACACAATTTCTAACAATTTATTTTATTGTTGAATTCGAATTCAAACCAATTTTATTGCTTCAATCGCGTGCTTCTGCCAAAGTTAAATTTATGGCAAGAAAATTTATTAACATAGTGGTTTTTAATAAGTTTCGTTTCTTGCGAATGTCTATGTACCGAAAATAATAGGAATAAAATCAGAGATAGACTTTCAAACTATTTCTCTTTAGTTAAAATAGTCAAATACTATATTTTTCAATTTTAAATCAATGTTGAAACAACCTGGTTTCGAGAACCTCAAAGTAAATCTGAGAGAGGATGGATTTTATGAATATTAAATCTTTTTCGTTCTTTAAGTTGAGACTATCCGTAAGCCAAAGAGATTTTATTATGATATTAAGTTAAAAAATGCATTATGGCAAAACATATGATGACCTGTCATTCTTGTGTTCTTAAAAAAAAGATTATCCTCAACAGATGACTTTAGTTCCAATTGAGATAATAAAATTTACGAAGGTAATTCATGTTTATTTTTAACAGTTAATATATAGATTTCCTTGTTATTAATTGTAGTTCATTATAATCTCTTTAGATAGAGAGACCATTTCTAACTTTTATCAGGCTAACTCTCAAATGCATAAATTCATGAATTCAACAGAACATTGCGTTTCAATGATTTTATTTTTCTAGCGAAAAATTTTCCAAATTTACAGATATTTTAGAAATCAAAATCTATTTTCGAAATTATACAATGAGTATTATTAGAAAATAAATATGTAATACATTTGTGTCAATAAGTTTGAAATAAAAATAAAAATCGGCGGAAATAATAAAACAACATACTGCAAAACATTTTCTCGATTATAAATTCATAGTATCTTAGACTAACTGTTAAATGAATTTTATAATAACTATACAAATCATATAATATTTAACTTATTAATTTAACAAATTACCACTTGTACTTATACTATATTAAATTAATTTCATGGTTTGGATTACTTACAGAAATATTATTCAATTAAATGTTCAATTCAGGTTTGTTGCAATGAAAATTAGCGAAATTGCAAATAACAAATTTCATTGATATGAAGAGAAGCTTAGCTATGTTTTTTTTACTTTTAAGACAAAAAACATTTAATGTGCTTCTTCAATCCAAAACTTTTTATCTTAAATTAAAATTTCACTTTAAAAATGCTTGACATTCTTTATATCATTTTAGTAAAATTAATTAAATAAATTTTCCTGTTAAAGTATAATCTAATTGTTTAACAGCATTATTATTTTCAAACCAAATGTGTCTAGCATTTAACAAAATACTAATAGTTTAAAAAAAGATCCACGAATTTTTAAATATTTCCAATTGTAAGTAATTACGCTATTTCCAGCAGAACAAACGCTGAGTATCATGCGACCGAATAGTTAGAACAGGTTTCATCTAATTCATAAACGTGTCAATATATAATAATATATATATATATATATATAATCAAAAAAATATCATGCGCGAAGCTCGTGATTATAGACATTCAAAACTTCACGTTGTGAGGAAGACCTAATCTTGGCTGCCCCATCACGATATGGCGCCGGTCGCATATTTACAAACCCTACCCTGATAGAACTGAGACAGGAAACCGGACAATATGATTGGCTCGCTTCGCCCAGAGTCGAAGACGTCGTTCTTTACTCTCGTACGGAAATTATAACAAAACAAGCCATTGAATGAAGACTTTGAATTATTTTAGGTTTCCGTTGCTTGGACTTCGCGAATTTTGATCTACAGTAAGCACCTACATCGCAATTTTACTTAGTCGACTCTTGTTTTGTTATGATTGCCGCACGCTACGTGCGAGAGCTGAAAACGATGTCACTGCCCCTCGTAGCCAATGATATTGGCTGATTTCCTGCCTCAGTTCTATCAGGGTAGGGTTTGTAAATATGCCGCCGGTCCACAGGTCCCTCCTGGTATCACAATGCCTGTCCAAACATTATATTCTGGTCATCCACAGCCAGCTTATTCTCCGCCTCATGTAACTCCTTCAAAGGATGGAGAATTTGCTTAAGGAACACCGATTCTCAAGTTCAGAAGAAGTGCAACGAAAAAGCACTGGAGGAGTTGGCAAAAGGAGGCTTGCAATCCACATTTAAGTCCTTGTACGAACGATGGCAAAAATGCTTAATTACGCAGTGGAGTTACTTCGAAGGAAACACCAAATAAGCAATTTCTATCAGTATACATTCTTCCGTCATAAAAAAGAACTTTTAAAACGTATTAGCATATGCCACACACTAAAAAAATGACGGGAGGCTGTCTTTTTTAAACACGGAGTTTATGTTAAAGGCGTAGGACTATTTTTCTCGCGTGACTCTTTTTCGATTTTTAAATTTTTTTTTGTAACTTCTGTTGTTACCCTTTATTTCTACAATAAGACATTAGTTATGTTTTTAACACATGTAGTTACCGAGATATAGAGGATCGCGTCACCAATTCATGCGTATTTTTGCACAACACATTTGAGTACACATTTCTCTCTGTCTGTCTATGAGCATGGTAACTCGAAAACGGATTGAAGGAGAGAGATGAAATTTGGTTCAGTAGAGTCCCTCTAATTCTGACCCCAATTGCCTGGACATCCGTTTAATACGGACGGAATTTAAAAGAAAAAATGAAGGGAGGCTGTCTTTTTCAAACAGCCGCTGACGTTAAAGGCGTAGGACTACTTGACTCGTGTGATTCTTTTGTTTCTATATACAGTTCAGTAGTCGCTGAACTACAATTCCAATTTTCAGTTTTTTTTGTAACTTCTGTTGTTACCCTATATCTCTAAAATAAGACATTAGTTATGTTTTTAGCCTATGAAGTTATCGAGATATAGAGGATCTCCCATACAACGTTTTTCGTGGCGTATTGGCGTGTGAATCAAATTTCTTCCTGAGACTCCAATGGGAGGAACGTAGACCTACGTTAAAAATCAAGCTCGCCATGCAAATTATCTCAACATTAAATGTGAAAAAAATTTTTAAGTAAATCTTCTCATTAATGAGCGTGAAAAGTCCAATGCAGTGAAACTTCGATTATCCGTCACCATCCGGACCAGGACTTTGACGGATAACCGAACGGACGGATAACAGAAATCTCTTAGTAAATATAAACTGTAAGCTAATCTCATTGCTGGCTTTGTAAATGAAAATAAAATCCTTTGAAAGTGAATAATACAAACTTATTGTATATAATTTTAAAAAACATTCGATATAAACTTCAATATAAGAGTAGTAATGTACAGACATGTGCAGTAGATGTAATTTAAACAATGACGCATAACAGAAAGTGACGGTTAATAGAAGTGTCACTGTATTTAAAAATATTTCTTTTAAAATACGCCGTATGAATATATTTATCAAGTTTTGAAAAGATGAGTTTTGATTTTTGATCTGAAATGGTATCTAAAAATTTATTTTGATGTAAAAGAATTCTTCTGATTTCATCAAGTAAATTATTAGGCATCAGTATTGTATATTCAAATAGCTAAATCTCTTTTATTGTAGTAAACGTCTCATTATTTTATACTAACAGTTTTTTCAGAAATTTAATAGCAATTAGAGGCTTTATTAAATTTCTGTAATAATAATACCTTTTGAAAAAATTCATTTTCCATGTCTATTAAGCTCATAAGGATCTATTAGAGGAATTTGTATCAGATGTTTTTTTAAGTAGTATATATGCCTCACAGTTGAACTATTTGAAAGATAAAAGTATTCTCTTAAACACGATGAATGGATAGAATTCAAAAAATAGATAAATTTTTAAACATTGTCCAAACGTATAAGACTTGTATTCAAACTCTTTGAAGTTGAATTTCATTGTAAAATTAAGAACAATCCAATTAGGATTTCATTCAGAAATTGCATGTGAAAATGATTAGGGACAAAATTCAAATGCAAATACATAGGTAGATTGAACAGAAAATTACCTGTTTCACGAAGAATAATATGATATGAATTCATCGAAGAATTTCATAACTGTTAAATTAATTAGTTTATTATGACAGCTCATAAATATCAGTTATAATGGACATTGTATTTATCGTAACTTGTAAAAATAGATTCAGAATGAAAAAAGAATTTATGGCCTTTCAACCCTTTGGACTGCGAATAAATTGTCGGATATCACGCAAGACACATTAGAACTTACATTGTGTTTCTAAGATAATTGGTTTTAACTGAAATTGTGATAATGTGTCCCATTATAGCGAATTGTTTTCATTTATTTATGGTGATGAAATCATGGGGGAGTATCTTGTTTTGTAGGTTTTTCCAAATGTTCATAAAATGAATTATCTAGTGTGAAAAATAACTGGGACAATTGTACTTAATGCAGCAGAAAATGAAAATCCTCTGTGTGGAATTTAATAGATCCTGAGGTGCAAAATAGATACAATCATTAATGCTTCTTTCCCAAATACAGACTTCCTAATGATCTTTGTCATGCTTCCTTACTCATTAATATCCATCAATACATTTTAGGGTGCAGTGAATTCCAAATTAATAGTTTGTGAAATGAATCTCTTTTAAAGGCATGAGTGTATTAATTCCATTTTGTGCTTTTATGTTTTCGAGAACTACTTTTAAAAGGAATTTAGTTCTTGAACAGACTGAATGTCGCTATAAAAAAAATTGTGATCCTAAATCCCATACTTGCTTTAACAGTTGTTCTACATAACATTTTCCGCCATCTCATGGAAATAAAAAGTCACTGGCTTAAATAAGCAACAGCTTTTTTCAACAATCTTTTTTACTTCGCTTTTAATTAGTAAGTTATAATTCAGAAGATGATACTTTGAGATACCAAATTTAAAATGATAGTTCAGATCTCTATGGTTGATTTTGTAAATCCAAATTTATAAATTAAATTGAATCGATATGCTTAGTTTCGGAAGCAACAGTTAAATAACGGTTATTTTTGCTGAATTAAGCGTAATACCATGTAATGAAGGCTAGGAAGTTATAATGCATTGTCTTGGACTTCATGTGCACGGAAACATTGGCACATAACACAGTGTAAGATAACATCTAATCTTAAATTCGATTTCGACAAATATTAAATTATAGGAAACTAATTTATTCTAAAATGTTCACACATTTTTCTCAATGGGCAGACCATTCGAAGCTCCAAAATTTCTCATTAAAATTCAAAACTGAATATCTCAAAACGAAAGCAATTGAAAAGCATACGCATTGATATTTTTTATATATGAGGATGAGTGGAGCTGTTATATCGTTACTAAGGTTTTAATAAAACTCTTTTCCACTCTGATTTTATTACCAACTCAAAATTTTTCTTTAAACTATTTTATTTAACTTTTTTCATGTTTATACAGATGGGGTTTTGTAATCGATTATTTACTACTTCCTGAAATGTTAGAATTTTGAAATTTCGCGTACCTGTGTGTCACTAATGCAATAAACTATTTTAATATTTTCAGAACTTAATTATCAGTCAATCGGTTAATATAATTAAATATTGATTCTCTACTCGTTCAGTCGCCCTCTGATAGTGAATTTGAGAAACAATTGATTTTAAAATTCTATAACATTTAAGATAGTTAACTATGAATTAAAGAATAAAAGGTGGAAAATAGTGGAATTAAGAAAAATAAATTCTATTTTTTAGTGCACTAATAAAGCGTGTTTTTAAAAACAATTTTTATAATATTTATTGAACTTATTTTAAAATAAGTAGGTCCAAAGGAAGTGTGATCTTCTAAAATAAAGCAATAAGTAATATTTCAGGTCCGGTTTCACATGTGATGATTGTGTTCATATCACAGACGAACGAAATTTCTAATAATTTTATAAAATTTATGGATATTCTCTATAACAGTATCAGAAATACGAACGCTTTGCTGAGAAAATTTTGGAATAATTGAAGCGTTTTAATTTTATTTAAACCCTAATAAGAAGGGCACTATTATTGTTGGTAGTTTTGAAGTGAAATCTTCTATTCACTAGTTCAATTAAGTAACCTCTGTTCGTCTCCAATTACAGTGACGTGTAATTTAAATACAACTAATGTAAAAGCAGTGCACTGTCGAAATTGAAAATATAATAAGATTAGAGAAATTTTCTTTAGAAAATGTAACTCGACAAAATTCTTAATTCTTTAATTTTATAGCTATTTTTAACAAAAAATTTCGTAGTTCTGTATTACTGAAATCGTCTCAAAGTAATTTTGTAGAAAGGCTGAAACAGATCCACTTAAATTAAACGTAATTTGTTTTAAAACATAAAATGTTAATATTTAATATACTTTATAAAATTAAATTATTAGGTCCAAAAAGTAATTTGCGTTATATGTAACTTGTTTCTATGACAGGCGTACGAGGAAGAGTATTAATAGAACACAAACTGCATATATCAGAACAAGTGCACTCACTTTTTTGTGTAATTATACCAACGAGCACATATTCTGTGAATCCAAATTTCGTTTTTAAATATAAGAATTCGTGATTCCGTTACCGAAATTCTTTAATTCCTTATTACAGCGCGCTACTTGGATTTTCAATATGAACGTTTGATTTTTGTATAAATATGTTCAGTGCAGTGTGTTTGATCTAAAATGAATCAATATAGACATGGATGGCAGTGAAACACATTTTTAACAAGTTTGAATATTAGGTAAATTATACAGTATTTATAATAATGTCTGTAGCATATGCGTGATTTTCAAACCGCATTTTATGGGTTAAATCTTCATGCATATCCTGAAATTTGTTTTAAAAGTCAAAGAACATATAAACTCCTCATAAATTGAGCACAGGATGTTGTAATGGAATGTTGATTCCCTTTCAAAATTAAAGTTCTTATTTCATATAGGAAATGTTTTCGAACATATTGGGCATTAAAAAACCATATATAAATCACTCTCCAGAGAAATTAGGAAAAATGGGAAGTCTATATACAACGGAAAAGCTGCGAACTAGCGAGAGAGAAAAAAGTGTGAAAAAAAAGTTTAATTTTCTTCCATCTTAAACATACTAGAAAATGATCATGAAACATGAGTGAAAACTAATTGTCTTTCCTCAAATTTAGGAATTTTTCAAACTTATCAGTATATGATGAATATGATTCTAGCCCTCAATATATGAAGTTTAAACTATTTGATAAGTTATTGATACCAATTTATATTTTAGATTGCTTATTATTTAAAGTATGTTTTAAAATTTGCTCAATAACTATTTAGAAAAAGTAAAAGCTCAAAAATTCACTTCTGGCATTTTAAAATAAAAATGGAGCATGCTCTTTTAATTTAGTTTAGTTATATTAACGTCCCGTGTTAAAGCAACGCAGGGGCTATTTAAGCATGTTCTAAAATTGAAGATTAACTGGCTAGTTCAAATTGTTTTTACTTTAATTCAAATTTAGATGTAGCAACAGAACTTTCCAAACTTCTACAGAAGTTTCTACAATGCATTTTTCTGATTATGAACGAGAAAAAATACTCCCTTCAATGGACTCAGCGAGATTCTCATCAGATTCGTCCTCTCTAATAAGGCAGAGGAAATTAAACCGGTCTGTTTCTGACTACCTTTCAAAAATTCTCAAGACTGATAAACTCATTTAGCAGACAGAGCTTCGAAAACAGCTGAGTGAGCGGCTATCGAGCCAAGACGTGGAAAATTCTTTTCTGGAAATAAATTAGTGCTGAACTATTAAAAGTCGTGAATTCCTTCCCACTTTAATGAGGAGAAAATAGTCAGAATCGGGAACAAATTCTTTTCTTGTTAGTTGTCAGATCAGTTTGGTAATTCTGGAGTGTTCTGGAGAGCTTGGCACAAAGGGGTGAGATTGTAAACACTGAGAAAATATTTCAGTTCCGAAGGTATCAATAATTTAATATGAAGATTATTCAATATGTTGCAAGAGCTTATTAAGCTGGAAATAAACTATTAAAATATTGATTATGAAGCTAATTGTGAAATTATTAATAATTCTGTTACCACAAACCCTAAAGGTCTTCTAGCGTTGGATATTAAATTATGAATAAAATTATGCATATGGTGTAATATTTTTAAAGGTAAAAGTATCTTAAAAGGCTAATAAAAAGCATTTTAAACCAAGCAAATCACAAACCTGCATGCAAATTCTGTCTTTCCTACAATTTGTGGTGGGTTTTTTGTTGTTGTTATAAATATTGAAGGTGGCAAGATAAAATGCAGATGAATGTGTTAAGTTTCTGTTTATTTGCATTTAATGTATAGTACCTACTGATTTATGAGAAATATATAATAATTTTTTACTTTAATTTACATTTTCATTTAAAAGATTTTACAATAAGGAGAACTTGAGGAATTCGTCTATGACTGTAGTCACATTCATCTAAGAAAAATATAAATAATATCTTCTAAAATTTCTCGATAAATGATTATTATTCTGAACTAGCCTTCTATGTTTAATCCAAACAAAAAAAATCGATTTATTGCTGGCACTTATTTATCTTTCGACTAAAATTGTATGCATTGTGGCCTAATGGCCTTCTTCATTTAAAGGATATATATAATCTTCTTGCCTTTAATTCTTTCAGATATATAAGTTGCTATCTGACAGTATTTTCCATAAAAAAGAATGGGTAATTTCTTTAAAGGAAAAATAATACCGTATGTTAAATCTTAATTTTAAATTGTTTTGATTCTTGAAAACAAAAATTCCATAAAAAAGGATGGGTAATTTCTTTAAAGGAAAAATAATACTATATTTTAAATCTTAATTTTAAATTGTTTTGATTCTTGAAAACAAAAATTCCCACAAATTAGAAGATATTAAAAATTATTTTAATTAATATAGCAACTTACTCTTTTAAAGGTTATTTCTAGAATTTTGAGACAAAGGACGAAAACCATAAGAAAAAAGTACATTGAAAGAATTTTTTTCTCTGTTTATAAATAATTTTTAAAGAGTAGCAAATTTATTCAGCAATTTATTTACTTGCCTGTGTCTAACAAAAATATCTACAAAGAAACAATTAAATTGTGGATTAGAATCGAATAAAATAAATAAAAAATGAAGCTTCGAAAATAAGTATTTTTTTCATTCAGAGTAATCCTTTAAGCTCAAAGCATGTATTTTTTATGTTAAGAATTAATTAAAAGAAGAAATAAAATCATTTTCTTCAAAAAATATATTCCATTCTCTGCAAAATTTCATTAGGAAAATAGAAATCTATAAAAGGATTTCTAGCTTTTAATCGGAAGTCAATAAACCTTAAGACCATTAAAATTCAAAGCAATTTCTTTCAATTACAATCATTTAAATGCCAAAACCATCCGCAGAATAATTTATTAGAATTAAATGAGATTCTAAATATCCAAATGAGAGTGTTCGAAAGACTGAGTAACACAGCTTTAACTAAAGCAAAAATCAAATATTAATAAATACAATCCTTAATTACGAAAATGTAATTGAGAACAATACTATGTTGAAATTAATTGCATCATTTTATTTCCATTTTTAATTGCAAAAAAATGCAATTCTAACTTCGGTTTAGGGAATTTTAATTAATAAAGACGACTCACACAGCCGTAAGTGACAGCAAATGAGTCGGTCATAAAATTAATAAAAGATCACAAAAAATACAGGATTTTTCATGTTTCTCCATAAAATAATGAAATTTCTTTTTATGAAATTGCATTCAGAAACAAATTAAAGATACATTACTGATATAATCAAACGTTAGCCTACTGTTTGTTTCTTATATATATATGAATGATGAATTACGTAATAAAATTTGTTACCAAAGACCAAATTTTTTCTGATTCTGAAAACAAATGAAGAAACATTTTCTCATAAGAATTTATATCAAAAGAATAAATAATTTTACTGTTTACCAAACGCCAGATAAGTAATTTATTTTGACTTTATTTGTTAAGAACTTTCTGTCATTGTGAATAGATTAAATGATTACTAGCAGTACTGTGAACATTTAAGGTGGTCTTTCTAAATTTTTTCTTCGCTTATCTTCCCTATTGAACTTCTAAACTATTGTTTCTTATCTTTTTTTACCTAGGAAAGTGATATTCACAATGAAGTTTGTTTGATTTTTTTTCACTATAATGTGGGGGGAATGCGGGGACATTGATACACATTTGTTTAAAAAAGCTAAAAGATGATTTTACCAACGGTAATAATCAGAAAAAAATACACTAGATTTATACATTTTTTAATCTAATATAGGATTTCAGACGAGATTTGGTCATAAATGACATAAAAATATACTTACTACACATTTTCATAAAAATGGAAATGCATTAATCTGCCCCATACTAGGGGTACATTGATACACACGGAAATATCGAAAATAATGATGACTAATAGGTGTAGTATCTAAACAAAATTTGTTTCATCAATAAATTTGTGATCCAAATCAAATTTTAAAAGTTTAACAAAGTGACAAACTTTCATTTTAATCAAAATTCAACATTTTTAATGAGACCGGCAAAATGAAACAATAATGCCTCAGAAAAAATTTATCTCCACAAATAATAAAGGAGAATGCGTGTGAGTGTGTAAAAATACTTTGGAGGCGAGAGAATGTGAATCTCGAAGCTGTTTTTTGAAATTTTAGTGAATTAAAAATTAAGGGAAATTTTCGCGTTCTTCCATGAAGACTTACGATAATAATTTTTACACCATCTAAAAATACAAAAAAATATCTTTTCGATGATATTAATTTATTTTCCTTACAATTTTTTTTCAATTTTAATAAATTCGTAAAAAATATTTTAAACTTAATTTGCAAAGATACTTTTCATTTTTGCAATGAAATTCAAACCATTTTCATTGAAAAAATACTTAATTGCGTGTTTATCTTAGATAATTTATTTTTATGCTTTTTTTCCTTCTCTGAAGACGGTTTTGCAAAGTATTTGCTGATAAGGCCTATTGATACACACAGAAGATGCGTATCATTGTTCCCCGCTTTGAATTGTATCAATCTGCCACAAAAGACTATTTTACTTAAAACAAGTGGCCACGCAAATTCAACGCTAAGAAACCTCAAAACTTCATATATTTCAGAAAAAAATGTTTTTTTCATGTCTTTGGAGTAGATGCCCTGGCAGAAAAAACGTAACAATTTAAAGAAATCACACAACAGGTACTTCGAGAAAAATTTAGTTAGACGAGAAGATTAGCGGTTTGATTCATTCGATTTATCTAACCCTAATAATATACAAGGACTGGCGGTGAAGCAGTAGCATTCGGGATTTTGAAATATCCTCTAAGATTTGCTAGCCAGAAAAGTTCAAGTGACCAAAACTTTTATTCATATGGATTGCAAAACGGATACGAGCACCTGAAGGGAAGAGTGGGGTAAAATAGGATGCTTTGATTTTGGCGTTATTCATTCTTCTTTCTAGAAGACATATACTGAATTATTCTCCACTAGGGAAGAGAGAAAAAAGAATGGTCATAGTTTCCATTTTGTTGTTGTTAAATTCACTTCGTCTGTGAAGGTTTATATGTTTTATAACGTCACCTCTCCCATGTTCGTATGATTTTAAACTATCCTTACATAAAAATCATTACACTTTTAAAAACCATTTTTAGTACATCTTATTATACGTTTACTAAAGATTTATACCCTATCTAAGAATAAGGCATTTCTTATGACCTCTACACTCGGGGTAGAACGTGAAACTAGGGGAAGCTACGGATACCGACCGAAGAGGGTTTTCTTAGGTTGTGAGATAGTTGGCAGTTTGTGAGGGCCATTCCTATTTGATCTTTGCGTCTGATGAAAATCATTTCCAACAGTTAGAAGAAAAGAGAAGAGGAAATGAAAAAAATGCTATTAAAGAAGATAAAATTGAATTGCTGTGACTCAAAAACTAGAAAAAGAAAACCTCAAAACAAAGCAATCAAAAAGATAACAGTATGAGGAACCAATACTGCAAAGCCGTCTTACGAAAAAACCGAAACGAGTCCACTAAATCTGAAGTGGAGTGGAGAATAAAGTGATCTACATTATGTGAATTATTACTCTTTTCTTACTTACTTATTACTATTCTTATACTAATTGTCTTTATTCTTAAATTGTCAACTACGGTAACTATTGTTAAATCTTAAAACATTGTCATTATTCTTAAGTTGTTAAGGGCCGCGGTGGCCTAATGGTAGGGCCCCGACTATGGGGCCGGAGGGTTCTATTCTCGAAACCCAATTCCACTGAAGATCCGCCGTGTATGGGGCCTGTTGCACGCTAAATTACACGTAGTGGCCAAACGTCTTCCCGTTGGTGTGGCGTGGAAGCTTGGAGAGGGGGGCAGCTCAGGTGTTGTTCTCATCATCTGACCGTGGTTCAAAATTACGAGGTCCGTCCCAAAATAGACTTCGTGTTGCTTCAGAACGGGACGTTAATATAACTAAACTTAAGTTGTTAACTATTGTAACTAACGATAAATCTTTAAAAAAACATGTCTTCATTCTTAAATCGTCAACTATTATAGCTATTGTTAAATCTTAGAAAATTGTTTTATTCTTAAATTGTCACATAAAATTAAAAAATATGCTAGTTTTCCCTATTTTTCCATAGAGTTAACATGTGTATCCCGTTTTACCACACAAAGTCAGGTAAAACGAGATAATTTGACTTTTTCCACAAAAAAAAATCATTAGTGAAAAAGGCAATAAAACTATGACTTTTTCTGAAAGATATATTAAACTCTAATAAATAAAAAGTATTTTAGTAAAATTTGACAAGCTTTATGTCGAATAGTTTAGCTCCAACAGGTTTTCAAACCTTAGGTATCCCGTTTTACCCCACTTTCCCATAATAATATACTATACCACATTTCACAGCTACGTAGAGCCATGACACTTGACAAAGAAGTTAGTTGCTCAATTAGTGGTAATGAAAATCAAACATGGGCATTTTAACAGCTGTTATGCCATTTGAGTTCCTCCTTATACCCTTTAAGGGATGCTGTAAGGTCAGATCTGAAACAAAGGAACGATTGCTGGAGTACGTTTAGCCGCAACCACCAGGAGGGAAACAGCAAATGTTTTGCATAGAGATAAAAAAATTTTTGGTGTAAATGAAATAGTCCAAATTTCATTTTTCTGACCTATTCCAATTTTTTATCGTGTTCACATACAAACAGCTGCACAGACATAATTTTAAATGCCTCTTATGGACACTGGGCGTTTCAAAAACCCAGAGATTTATCAAAATCAAATTTTCAATTTTTTGATTTTTAAAATTCATTATTAACTATTAAACTATTTCTCTTTGTATTACTTTGCGTCCGAGAAAGTAAAAAGTAATTTAATAGTTTATTACAGCATTATTCAAACCAATATTATATGAATTACATTAGGAAAACTTTGAAATGTAGGATTATTTTCATGACAATTAATATTTTTTTCTAACTTCATTTTGTAGTTTTAAATGACTTAATATTAGGATTTATACATGTTTAAAAAAAGAGAAACCGCAACTAATCCTAATTATACATAGCCTATCCTATTTATAAGTGGAGGTTGCACAAAATCAAAAAAATGAAGCATTGAAATACAAATGAATAATAATTTTTTTCCATATAAAATCTGAGAAAGAGCAAAGTAAAAAGCATGGCATTAGGTGGGAATTTTAAATCAAACTGAAACGTGCCATAATTATTTTTTTCTTCTAGTTAGTCTTTATAACAAACCTTCTTTACAGTAGATACTTCTCAATTTTAAAACATATAAGTCATATTTGATGACTGGTACATTTTCTTCGTTTATTTTTCTGTATCGAGAATACAATTCGGACTGACATTCATTACCTATGTTGCATTAAATGTTTCTCAGCCACCTTATAAGCGTTAGTTAAGGAGAATTACGTAACATGAAGTTGCGTGTCTCTCACTTTATCTTGAATGACATTGTCAATATTGAGGGAAAAACTATTAATCTTATCAACAGTCTACACATTCGGTTTCAAAGCGTAACAAATGTCTCAGTATTGAACGTGAATATATTTACAAATTATTTATATTTTGAACGTCAAAGCAATCGAAAGGAAACGTTTAGTATAACAAGTAAATGAATGGGGCAAGAACCACTTAATTTTGAATAATAAATGACAGTAAATTAACAAAATATTTGTTTATCTAAGTTCATACTTCTGCAAATAGTAATTCGAAGTTTAGATTTCAAGGCATTGTCATCTAGGAAACAGTCTGATAGGCTTCTCCGGCTACAAAATTGAAATTAATTCTTTCAACTTATTGCAGAAAAATTTAAAGGGAAATAATTAAATTGGAGAGATTAAATATTCCATACTAAGTCAGTAATTTCAATGAATATCCAACTTTACCTCTTCTGAAAAGTCATCCTTTAAACTAAAAACTTTAAACCTTATTCTAGAGTAATTCTTTAATAGCAAATGTCAGTTACAGTTTCATGACATTTTACTACTTCTTCGAGTTAGTAGTCAAAAACGTTTAAAAAAGCCAATTATGTTAAATAAAGCCCGTGTGTTCCATATCCTACGGTGTAAATCCTGAACAAATAAAGGAAGAAAAAAATGCTGCAGTTTAAAAATACCATATTTACGTTCATACTCAACTTAGATTGAAATTTTTACCATTGCGTATTCGTATATTTTATTTAATTGTTTAGCTCTTCTATAGTATCCAAAGATTGCGAAAATGTGTGAAGCAACCCTTGATCACTTTTTACTACATTAAAAATCTTTGGTTAAAAATCCTTTTTTAAAGCATTTTTTGAAATCAACTATTGCGAAATCGTTTAAAAATGGAGTTATGATACATCAAGCTGTGAAATTAAAACAGGAATAAAATGTTTTTTGAAACCACATATATGAACATAAATCTCTAGAGAATAGTAATATTAGTTCTTTCCATTTTTCACGTAAAATTAACTCCTAGCAGCCACTGTAAATTTTGTGACTTCATCCATTTCAGAATTAATTTTGTCAGTCTCGTTAAAATGTTTTTTTTTAATTAAACGATTTTACAACATTCCAAATTGATTCATTTTGAATATTTTTGCTCACTGTAATTTTCATCATTTATACCAGAGGTCCTCAACCTATGGTACGCGCACCCCTGGGAGTACTGGAATAACCATTGGGGGTACGCGAAATCAAAGTTGTTATTGGTGGAAATAAAAAACATGAAGGATTAAAAAATTAGAGAATTTTGTTTCTTCAGGTGAATACTTGCTATTTAATAAATATAAGGTGTGCCCAAATGAAAAGGAGACCTTAACTGTATCGGCGTTGTATCAAATCCTATTGAGTTCATGTGCTAGCCGATAGATGGCGTGGTGGTATTCCCAGTTGCAGCTGCTCAGTTAACGGCTTCCCATCAATATCCTCATTTCTGGAGAGTTGTTTCTGCAATTCATTGCATGATGGATTCCTACAGATCATCACAAAGAGCAGTTATCCAATTTCTTCGCGAAGAAGGGGAGCATGCTTTACAAATTTATCGCAGGATGAAAGAGGTGTATGGAGAGCAGTGTCTTGCACGGTGCAGCATATTCCGGTGGTGGAGAGAACACATCAGTAGATTAAGATCATCTCAGATACATTCAACTGATTGGCAGAGCTTAAATCTTATAAAATACTTTTTAAATTATTCTATGTGCGTTCCTATAGGTACACGTATGTATGTGTTTGTATATGAAACAACAGGAAATATAATAACTTTTCATTATGACTTCTTAGATCACTATAGTTACTAAAAACTCTAAAATCAACACACTATTTTAACGAAATCTCTAACAACTGTAAGATTGTACGTATGTAGATCAAAATTTCTTAAGAAATCAAACTTATTAACAAACACATTAAGAGCATTTTTCAAGCGAAATGAAGCAGCAAAACATTTAAAATAGTTTATTATAACCTAAAGTTGTGCACTAAAAAATCTGCTATGACAAGAAAATAACAGTAAATGTTCAAAAATTGAATAATACGATGAAGGTTACAAAGTTAACAAGCTAAACAAGTTAAACATGAACACTATTTGGAAAACATAATTTACTGATAATATTTCATAAGTTAGTAGCCTTTATAATAACCCGTTAATGCCCAGCTTCCTATTTATAGCCTTATTCCCTATTAATTGTGATTATTTACAACCGCGGCTAAGCCAAATGCATTTCATTGTCTCTTTTTTTTATTTCCCTGTGAAGTCAATAGGTATTACCAATTTCCTAAGCAGTTTTCAACAGGCATATACCACCAGTTAGCCAGATTTTGAAATCAAAATGTCATCATTTTGATTTTTTTAAATTTTTAATTTGTTTGAATTTTGAGGTAATGCAAGAAATTAGTAACTGATTCTTGTTTTTGATATTTTACTGTATTTTAAAAATCTCTCTAAATATAAAGGTGAAAGTTTGCTTGTTTATTCATATGTCTTCCATACAAATCCACAGTTTTTGTACGATCATGATGACACTTGGCACACGTGACCTTCGAGACAAAAGGAAGGTCACTGTCAACATTTTAAAGTCCGAAAATTAATTAATATGTCAATTAATTAAAAATTAAGCAAGATTTTGTTGTATTCACGGGATATCTTACGAAACGATTATTTCACAAGGATGATTTTTGGACCATTTTAACCTTTTCCTTACGGGTGGTACGGTACGGCGGTTTGATTTAGAAATATTTGATAAAAGTTTAAAAACTATTTCTAGTATATATGTATTTTAAAGGAAGCATTTCCAAAACTTTTTGATTAATCTTCTCGTGCGACAGTAATTTCTATGAAAGATAATATTTCTTCTCGCGCGTAACAAATAATTCAAGAAAAATTAAGAAAGGAATCCAGAAAACGCTCATCGGGTTCTGCCGATCGGTAGTCATTGCGTATGGAATTTTCTCGCTGTAGCAAATCCGGAACATAACGCCGCGTTATCTACCTGAAAAAAACTTTTTTTATTTGCTCTTTCATTTAAATAAAACCGTACTTCTAACAGTTATAGGGTTTCTTTTATATTAAATTTTGAAATTTGACAATTAATTTCCGACACTCTGTATATATAGATAATTCTGAATGTTGTGATTTTAAAGCAATTTTTTCAATCTTTGTAAAAAAAAAAGAGATTATTATCTTCTTCTGGTAGCTAACAGCCGAAAAACTTTGAAGTTATATCGGAAATTCTATTATTCAAATCTAAAGAAATCTGTTGCGCATTCTTTTATATAAGGAAATATATTTAGAAATCGATTTATAATGTTTGTGCACTGCATATCCCGAAAACGTATTCGACTGGTAATACCTTTCGAATTTAGGTTTACAGATGATATTATGTATATTCAAGTTCAAAGCCTTTTAAGTTTAAGATACTCAATAATAAAGTTCTTTGGCAGGAAGAAACGTCTCTACTCGTTTGTGATTACTGCATCCAATCAAATTTATTTAATTTTCATTTTTTTCCCACTTCTGTTTTGGTTTGAGCCAACATTTTTATGCAAGATATTTTATATTTCAAGAACAGTCGATTGCATTTCTATATAAACTTCTTACTCGGGGAAATATAAACGTCTAACATTACACTTAAAATGTTTCAAGATAAAATTTCAATAATACTTAAAATAATATTATCATACCTGACTATTAAATTCAGAAAACCATTTGAATAATCATTGCTGAATATGTACCAGATCTGAAAGGAAGAATGAAACAAATTAATAAAAATTTTACAATTTTAATGAAGTTCATAAATGAAATCTATTTCTAGACAAACTTAATTTCATTGGAAAACAAAAAATATACTTCAAAATTAATTCACCAAGAGAGGGGTTCATATTTACTCCTAATGTAAAATAATTCATTTATTAAAAACACGAGTAACTGTAATATACGAATAACTGCAATCATCGGAATCTTTCAAATAAATTATGTAAAAAAATTTAATATAATTTTCATGATTAGAATTTGAAATATCAGGAGTTATAATTGCAATCTTGCTTTGAAACATAATTTTACATATTTAAATTATCGAACAAAACTTAAGATCTAAAATCATAAAAGAAAAAAAAAGGTAACTCTTTACATGAAAAGTGAATATTTCAAACAAGAAAACTTAAATATATCTAAATTAAAGATAAATATACACCATTTTGAACTTCTATAGGAATAAAAGTATATATATATATATTATAAACTACAAAAATGTTCTTTTTATTGCAGTTTAACAGAAAATAAAAGCTAGTGACTTAGGACTTAATCAAATCTTTTCCTATAATAAACGCGTTCAATTTATGACAAAAAATGCAAATTATTTATTTAAAAATTTAGTGTTAACGATATCAGCTTTCATTGAATGCAGATATATTGAATTCAGAAAGCAGTTACATTCTTTTCACTTTCAAAATACTTAGATTCTCCGACATCTTATTTACTTATAAGTACTTTACTATTCTACCAAACAAGAAATAAAGGTTACAACTCAAATTTCTGTTAAGAAACTAACACTGACTTTAATAAATTTATAACAGGATATTTTTGCTGTAAAAATTGTGGTTCTTTTTAAATAAATGAAATTTTTGACTTTGTAAATGCCTACATATTTTGTGAGATATTTAGGCGTATTTCACAAAAAATCAAATTTCAAATTCAAAATTGGCAAATATTCCATTTAAGCAAATTCCATTTCCACAGAATCTTAAATTTTCAAAAAGATATTCCATCTTTCTTCTTAAATATCATTCAAGGTGTAATGGATTCACTTGGTGATAAAGAGTTACTGCAAATTTTAATATAATTTGCAATAGCGAATTTTGAGCTTGTTATTAGTCTCGCGACAGTGTTCGAAAATCAAAATATTTATCAAAAGATTTCTGAAAACAATGTTGATTTCAGTTAATGATAATGGAATACCTTTGGATTGATTTTCAAAAAATAAAATAAATAAAAATGTGTCGATTATGGAGCGTCTAGACTCAGATTAAGTTACAGAGTATAATTATAATAAGTTTCCTATTAGCCTTTCTCATTCAACTTCTTCTAGCTTCCAGTCTAAACTTTTCGACAGAGATGTGCTTAAATTTAATATTATCAAGTTCGCGTAAAAGATTTTTGATATGTATCACGACATAATGAAATTTTTCATTACTTTTACTTATTCTTCTCATCTTCCAAAAAACGCAGCCCAGATCATTTAGAAATGTCTCTGAAAAAGTAATTTTACTTTTCGTTTCACCCTGTCTTTTTGAATGACAGATAAATTTTGCGTTTGTGATTGCATAACACACGCTTGATTCTTGAAAGATAATTTAGATATGATGTTGCATTTCTTTCAACTTTCTTTCTTTTGATACTTGAAAGAAGGTTAATTTACGAAGGCCTTCAAACACACATTTGTTTGAATATTTTAACGAAAAAATGCATTTTTTTAAATATGAAAAATTGTACCCTGTAAATTAAAAGTTGAATTTTTTTACAAGATTACAGGATAAATTCTTTAGTATGAATTGTTATAACAATCTTTGAAGTCTTGGCTCATTTAAATACTTCTTATGATCATTGTATGTAAATTAGGCAGGATTATTCAATAAAATTTGAAACTATTTGTTTTAGATTCATGATTTCTGAAATTTTAGAGTATGTTTCTCTAAATTTAATGTCATAAAAAATAATGTTATATGTATAAATCTTAAATAACAAATAAATATGTTTTTATAAAAGAGGCAGATACTGATGTAAATATTATAAGCAAATTATAAATCTAATCACATTCATAATATATTTTAATTTTCTATGAATGTTAAGAGTTTTTTATATTCATTATGGCATAATTTCCTGTTTTGTATTGTTTCCGCGTCTCAGGCTTTTAAGATTTTTTGTATTGACCTTCAGATTTTTGATTTTAAAAAATCCTTCATTTTGATGCACTAATGAAAGCATCTTTTTAAAAATGCTTTATTTATTTCAGTTATTTTGTACTTTTGGTTTATAATATATTTCTTAATTTAGAATTAAAAATGTGATTGATCCTCATAATCAATTTTCTCAAACTCAATGCCACATAACGCCTTTCACATTGAATCAAATCTGAATAAAACTAAGCAATTAATTCTAATTAAACTCTAAAAATAAAAAAATATTATCATTATTAACACAACACACAACTACACGGAATTAACTACTATACGTTCACAACTCCAGCTCATCAGGATGTGAGCGATGCATCGATTACAAAGCTCCATCTTTGCAATCTATTTAGCATATCCAATTAACGAAAGAAAATAACTATCTATGATGGAAAAAAGGAATCATATGTGCAAATAGAGGTTATGTGATATTTTATGAGTGCCATTTGTTAAAAAATTACGTTGGGTATCCATGTTATCTGAATTACCTAAAATGATTTGCAAAAATTGATTTTGTATTTAAAAGCTATTTAGTTTAACCAGTGTTCTATTATTTACTTATTCGTGATATCTGTTTATCTTTGAAATCAAAAATAAACATTTCAGGATGGTTTCATCGTCTGTTTGAATAAAGCGATAACTTCTAATATTACTATGAGACATCTTTAAAAAGATTTTTGAAACTAAATCCTTTCATATGAAATTGATGATACATTGTGCGTTAAAGGCCAATTATATTATAAATACCTTTTAAGAAGGCTATAAAAATAAAACCGTTCTTAAATGTTAATTTAAAAATTGTAGAGGAATTTGAATCGATAAACATTAATGTCGTCATTTCATTCCATTGTATATAGAGGTCATGACTAATTGATTACGTTGAACTGACAGTTGTTTACGTTGAACTTTAGTGTTGAGATGCTAGATGCAGTGATGGTGAGGATGAGAACTGGCAGTTTTAAAATTATTGAGGGGAAAACAACGACCACTAAAAGTGTTAACACAAGATGTATGAACAGTTTATTTCATTATCTTAAAATCTTATCTTTTATCTTCAAAATGTTCAAAAGCGGAAATGGAATGGAATTGGAGCAAATTAACCATAGAACACGAACAGCACGAACATACTTACTTATGTAAAGTATTTTTAGAGTTTTACATGCAAAATGTTTAGTAAAATGACAATTTTACTTTCAATAAAGATTTTATTGATGTTGACAAATCTTATAAAAAATTAATTGATCTATTATCTATGTTAAACATAGATCCTGCATTAAAGGTTATAATACTGATGAAATTTACATATAGAGTGACCCAAGCAGAATGTATAAAGCTAATGCTGATTTAAATTATTTATTAATTATTATATTTATTGTCATTAATATTTGACTAACTAAAAGCTTGATTCCAGGATCTTTCGAAAGTTCTACATCAAGCCACTTTTGTAATATGCCATACCTAAATTCAAAATGAATAACAAAAGTCCTCCAATGTTACTAGTCAAGAAGCATATTTTAATAAGACATCGAAACCAATTTTTTATGATTTAGTATCAATGATGTAATGAATTTAATTATCAATTGATAGCTCTTCCTTAGCAATTAGTTGCACTGTATTTTTTAATGAGAAGTGAGAGAGGTTTAACTTTTTCATATTTCATTTTTTAGATGACATCTATGATCAGTTTCTATATTTTTCGTGGATTTTATACGTAATCTGAAAGTATTAAAGCACTATTACAAAAAATTAATAAGGAAATTATGCAGAAACTTCATATTTTGGGAAATAAATTAGTATCTCTATCAAATTATTCAAATTCATGACATGTTTCGATTCGAAGCAATTATTCGTTAAATGAATGATGCAAAATATCAAGAATTACTGTCACTTTTGTTGGTAACGGGAATTTCAAGTTAATTGTTAATGATCCTTAGTGCATCATTAACAATTTTATGCATTTATTTCACACAGACTGAGAAATAAAAATCTCAATCAGGTATTTTTTTTTCAACAATTTCATGGTATATTCCCATGCTATTGTGTGATATTTGTTTTTCGTGCAATGTTTTATGAAATTCAGGAAACATCAAGTTTAGGTATCTGTTTTGTGAACATTCCTTAGTTGATAATTTGACTTGTAATCATATTTCTGAAATGCTTATATTGCTTGCTTCCTAATTATTTTGCAAATTTTCACTATACGATTCTCACTTGATTCCTATTCACATAGCTTTGTTATATACCTGTCTCTGCTTTTAATACAAGCATCACAAATTCCTTGACATTTTAGAATGCAATTTCTAGAATATCTGTATCCACAAATTACTTAGGAATTAAAGTAAAAATTTACAAGTCAATTAAGGCTAAAAATGTATCTGGTTTTGAATGTTTATAAACTATCACCACTAAATAATCATAGATTGGATTAGACCACAATTTGTTGTTCTTTATTTACTCGCGATTACTAGCGAATTATCTACAATTGCATTTCTTCTGAAATGTCTAAGAGCTTAAACTTTTGCAAAGTAATTTTAATTAGAGGAGCTTGAAATAATATATATTTCCGATTAACATTCACTTGAATGAGACAGGAAAAACAACATTCAGTAATCTTTGTAAGTGCATTTCAGCGTTCCTCTTTGCCGCATTTAATTTGTGTGAATCTAAATAAAACTTATTTTTAATCAATAGTTGCTAAAAGCTTTGAATCTATCAGAAGGTTCTTCTATCCCATATTCTATTTAAGTGTTTCAGATGCGAGATATGTGTAATAATCTTCTCCCAAGAGCTTTTCAGCTTAGTTTTGCAGATGAAATTTCCCTCCTTTTAAAATGATTGTTTCTTTCTTGATTAAGCTCAACATTCACTAAACCGGATGTATGTATTGCATTAATTTTCGATTTACATACCAGATTCCACTCATTACCAGAATGAATTAAATGATTAAAAAATTTAATTATTTATTTTCTAAAAAATACACTTTTATTAGTGTACTAAACAGCAGAATTTTTTTTATTTAATTTCTAATTTTTAATATGAGATCTATTGTTTCCCAAATTCACTACAAGGTGACTTTACTGTACGATATAAAATTTAATTTAATTAATTATTAACAAATAATTAGATTCTGGAACTATTAAAAAATATATTATCATCCAAAATACACGTGAACCAAATTTCTATTTTCATTCTAAAGAAAATAGAGTGAATCATTTCTAAAAAAATGTCTATAGGATATCAAAATCATTATTTTTATGAATTTAATATTTTGATTTCGTGCGATTTATAAAGAATCTTTTATAAAGATATTTATACCATTTACTAGAATTTAAAAATGTGGTAATTTAATTTCCATTGTGAAGAGATAATTAGATACAAAAATAGAAGCGATTTTTCTTTATAATTTTGTCTATATAAATATTTTTCATCCCATATATAAACACTTTCCAAATTAAATTTTCATTTTATTCCGTCATATACTGATCGAGATTATTTAAATACTGGAGGAACAGCTAACACAATAGAAATGCTCTCATCTGTGATAGCTGAAGCATTCAGTTTTTATTCTACTCTTTGATTTGGTTAGAAAAATATTTCATCGTCATTTAATCATAATACATATTAACTTTAAAAACTAAGAAAAAATATAAGTCAAACTTACGATATTGCCAAAATTATACTGAATTGAGTGGTTGTTTGTCTCAAGATTCATTCTGAAGATAAAAGAAATCTGTTTTCCTAGAACTGAAAACTTTGCTTTGAATGATGCATACCTTTTCAGACATAATTCTGAAAATATAATGTTTTTGTATAACTATGTAATGTATATAATGTTGTGTTGTCAAATCATTAAAAAACAGCAGAAATGTTTAGCAATTTCTTATTTATCTACCATTAGAAAACATATTCGTCTTGCCTTTTGCGATTTGTAAATTTTCATTAATAAAACATTCATGAATAAAGCAGAAAAAATTTTAAAAATTCACCTGAATATAAAAATATTTTTCTTGTAAATCCAACTATTCTTTCTTGTATTATTGTTCTGTGTGCCGTGGTTTCTTAGGGCGTGGAATTCTAAATTTTATATCAATTTCATTTATTTTCCCGTGAAAAGTTTTCGGGAAAAGATATTTTTCCGCAATTATTAACATTGTTCTTTAGAAATCATATTTTAGAATTTCATCATATTTCAATTTCAATCATATTTCATTTCATTTTAAAGCCGAACATCTATGAGATTTTCAGAAAATGTTATTTTCTTCTTCTGCTTAGTTACAAATACAGATAATATGTAACATAATCATTATGCAATGATGAATAGAAACATTACAACTAACTTAAAATTAGCATATTAAGACATAATCTTTTATATTTAAACCTTCTTCTGAAAAAGTAATTTTACAAATCCTTCCGCATCCATTTGAAAGTAAAATCACATTATACTCGGGTGTCTTAAGTTTTCTGTGAAAAATTCAAACTGATGATGAAATAGAAAATGCACTATGTTTTATAATGCTTTGCATATTATAATCAAAAAGGGTTAATAGAGTTTTTCGATAAAATCCTTTCATCTCTGACTTGTATTAAGTTATGAACTACTAAACTTCCTAACCATTTCAATGTTCACTCATGGATTTTTAAAACTGGAGTTTCATGTCATGGATAGACAATATTAACCGTTATGATTTATCTCTATTCTTGAATAGAGATAAAAAAAATACATAATTAAATTCTTTTATTACATAATTAAATACTTTAATACATAATTAAATTCAATACATAATTATTTTAAATAAATTATCTCGTTGCTCTCCTTAATCCTCAACTGGGGAAGTGAGGTCTCACAGAACGCTAAGAATGGTTTACCCGTCACCAATACTCTATTTTTAGTTGAATTGAACGGATTCGTACGGTAGCTTCTCATTTTTTAACCTTTACTGTATGTGTACATTTTCTTGACTTTGCGTGCTAAATTTTTATATTCCAGCTGTACCTTTCCACGCGGTCTAGCAGACCGCACATCCCTGCTAATGTTTCAGATTTGTGAAAGGCTCAGAGAATGTCACTGAAACTTAATCCTCTGAATATCACTAGATTTTCTGATCCTCGTTATGACAAAGATCTTCAAAAACTTCTAAATGGAGTAGAAAATTATTTCAGTAATGAGAGTAATTGTACAGAGGAATTTTTGATGAAAATTCAGGTTGAACTAATTCTGAATTATCCGAATTTGTAGATGGAAAAGATCAACCTTCTTCATGTGAAAATTTTGATTATTTAAGAAATCGTTTTAAGTGGTCATTTTGAAACAAGACGAACAATTAGAAATCCTGCTAATAATATCATCTAACTTCCAGAATTGGTCTATGGCTATTTCCTACAGGCTATTGGATATGAGTACTGTAAATTCACAAATTTTGTATCAAAGTTATTCTGTAAATACCGTTATGAATAGAATGTAGTTTTAAAAGCCCTCGCAAGAGAATTAGTTCCCCAAAATAATAAGAAGAATTGAAAATCCAAGAATAAATCAAGAATTGCGAATGACAGTGAAGTGAATTATAGGAACAGATACGGAGGTGCAGGAGAGACTGATAATACCGGAAGATCGCCAAATTAGAAACGAAGAAAACATGTAATTTATGTCCACCAAAGAAGAAAAGGAAAACTGCATATTTATACAAATTTTGTGGAAAATCTGTATGCTTATAATGCACTTGAAAATTTTGTTATAAATGTGAGCAAGAATCTGAACTGAAATAAATCTGCGTAAAAAGAAGTCAGTTTTACCAAATGTCAATTTTTTATATAATTATATTATTTTATTATAATTATATTATTTATTTTTTATATTATTTTCGTCATACATTAATATAATAGAAAAATAAATATCATCAAAAAAGAAAAAAATGTAAGTTACTTTAAGATTAATATTAGTTCTAATATATATTTCGAGAAAAATATATGCAGTAAAATAATCAATTTTTCTGCTAATAATATATTTTAAAAAATTTAAAAAAATTATATTAAGAGAAATATCTAAAGAATATATAGATAGAATTTCATACTGGTCGTTTTATTAGAAAATTTTATTTGAATTTTTTAAAAATGCGGTGTCTTAGAGCGCACCTCTACAGTTAAGTCCGAAATTTTCACCTCCCCAGTTAAGAGTTAAGATAGCTATGTTTAATTTTTTAACATTTCTGTTTTTAATTTTACTTTTGAATTTGCAAGATACATTAAAGAATTTTCAAAACATGTTTTTTTCTCGAATCTATGAAAACATAACGTTAATATTCCTTCAACAACCTAAGAAACATTTTTGCATTTCCGAAAAATAAATATTTGCCTTACCTTATAAAGAAACAATAACAACAATTTTCATATTCCCTGAAAAGATGCTTTTGAAGCAAGACAAAAAATTTCACAGAAATTTTGCTTTAGAAGTTCATGTTTTTATCAGCATATCATATGGTATCAAACACAACACAGTCAATAAAATGAAAAGCAGAAAATATTTAGAAATTTTGGTGTATTCTTCTCTATATCCGGATACGTATTATATGTACTCTGATTGAGCTAATACGATTAGTAAACGTCGTAGTGACTGGACAAACACAGAAATATAAGACAAATACAATAGCTTAGAAAAGAATCATCTTCTAGATGAAAAGATTTAGTTGTATGTAACTTGTCGGATTGATATTTTTATATGTTTTACTCTTTGAATATTCGAACGCTATTATTCATACAGTGCGCATGTAATTCTTCACGATAACGTAACTTATTTATTTCTTAAAACAGATTTTTATGTTTAAAAATTAAATTATTTTGGTTATGATAATATTTTCTAGTCCAAAGCTCATACAGTAATTGCGATTATTGAGAGTTGATTGCGATTAGTAAACGTAGCAGTGACTGGATAAACAGAGAAACATAAGACAAATACACTAGCTTAGAAATGAATAATCTTCTAGAGGAAAAGATTTTTCTGCATGGTACTTTTAGAATTGATATGGTTATATGTCTTACTTTATGAATATTCGAACGCAATCTTTCGGGCAAAGTGCGTATATAATTCTTCACGATAAACGAACTTATTTAATTCTTAAAACATATTTTCATGCTTAAAAATTAAAATGTTTTGGCTATGTTAATATTTTCTATGAAAAAGCTCATACTGCAGTTGCGATTATTGATAACTGGTTGTGTTGCAAGAATTGAAAACGAAAATCTTGAGCTTTAGAGAGAAATTAATAAACAAAATACTATATTGCTCAATCTATATCTAAAGCTCTTGGAAATAAATTAGATTCTGAATAATGCATAAGAATCAGTGCTTTTTTCAAAAATACGTACATGCTTTAAAATCACTTTCAGAGATTCGCTTGAGCTCAATGACTACTTTAAGAACAGCATATTCTTGACTAAAACCCTTGCGAAACTGAGTTTGTAGTAAATAAATAGTATTTACACAGTCCCCGGCATTTCATTACGTACTTTCGAAAGCATAACCTAATACAAGCAATTGATTTTTTTGACATCTGGATTTGATTTAATTTAATATTTGTATCAGATCTTATGAAAGCAGAATGTAAGTATTTTCAAACTTAACTCGATGATAATTTGTATTCAAGATGATTAAATTGAGAGCTGATAGTACGTAAAATAATAATGTAGCTTTGAAAAAATAAAAACCTGAATCCACAAGAATAACACAGATAAAAACTCCTCTTTGCAGAATATTTCTGTATCATGTTAATTTTCTAAACATGTGTATAAATGATGGATGTAATGGCTAGTTAAATAAATTGATGTGTGCTTTAGAGGCTGGCGTTGTTTGTTCTCTCTGAAAAAAACATTAAAACTCATTTCTTTCCTTCGTAAATTACATTTTACGATACGATTCTCTTATTTCTATGAACTTTTATTTGCTGAATCATGCGTTTAACTAAAACAAGATAAAAAGTAAACAAACAAGCCCCGACCAGGTCGAAGCAGCATGGTACACCCACTCAACACGAAAAACACAGGCGACACTTTTCGGTGGTAGTCAACGTCTAAACCACTAAGCAGTGAGTGTTGTTCTGAGTACAAAACATAATTCAACAATTTTTTCGTAAATATGAGCCAAATAAACCACAAATGCATTTACGAGTGGATAAATATTGTGCGGTTCCACAACTAAAACTAATAACTGACTTTCAACGATTTTTCCTGCTCCCTTTCTACACACTTGGATTTGAATAAGTTAGATCAAATTCTAATTTGACCAATTTAATGGCCAATTTTCTCTCTTATTTTATTCCATAATTTACATTTGATAACCATCCCAGATAGCAATTTTAGTTTGCAGCAAATTTGCAGCAGACTTGCACTGCAAATCTGCAAGCTTTCTTCAAATTTGTCACGACAAGTGTGCAACAAGCTTGCAGCAAGTTAACGCAAGCCTCGAAGTCACCATAGGACGAACTTGCAGCAAGCTTGCATTGCAAATTATAGCGAAAACAGAGTACGAACACAACCCAGGATAAAGCTCGCGTCCTAGAGCTCGGGAAGCGCGCTCTCTAACCATTCGGCCAGTTAAACTCTGAGAGGAGAAGATAGATTTCGCTAATACATCGTTCGATTCGATTCGCATACGATTTATTTTAAACTATTTTCTTGATTTCGTTAATTTTTTGAGTTGCGAATGATTTGAAGTCGAAGAGAGAGCGATTTTCGCTAACAACTACGTTTTGTTAGTAGAATAAATTATGAAATTAGAGTTCAAAAGTAATTACTTTAAAATGGGACAAAATGTACAAGTTTATTTTTCAACAAATATTGACTGTTTTTTCGGTTTAATTTTGTTTATAAACGCTAAAATTTCAACATTCAGGAAAATGCGATATAGTTTTCTTTAAAGTGCGAATGCTATATTTAGTAAAAAGATGGAAAATGTTTCAAAATTTTTTTATAAAAAAGTTAGTTTTTTTACACATTATCATTGATTTATTGAATTAATAAAAAGATGGACAGTCTAGGAGATGCTATTAAAAATCGGATGTTTTTTAAAACAGAGACGAAGATAATTATCTCTTTGTGCTATCTTTGCATCACGCTTGTTTTGCAAATTTGCTGCAATTTTGTGGCGCTATTTGTCACGGCGAAATTGTAGCAAATGGGTTTTGCAAGAGAGGGTGGCACTAGTTGTCACGATGATCTTGCACACAAGTTCGCTTCATGTTTGACGCGTCAAATTTGCTATGACAAGGCAATATCAAGTCAAAATCAAACTTGCTGCAAACTTACGTGCTATCTGGGATGTGTTCCACTGATTCGATTTCTTGGCCCCAACGGAACATTGGATTTTTCCTTGGTATTCACCAAATACAGTGTATATTTGATTTAGAAAGAAGTTACCCATTAATCTTTCAAAATTTGAATGGCTAAAAAACATTTTGGTCCAAGTCCCTTTTCCGGAAGAATCTTTCCCCATCTTTCTTACCATTTGATCAATATTTGTTTCTTGACGTCAGTTTTCAGTTGGACACAAGATCTATTAAATTTTATCGATGGCGTCTCTTACAGTGGCCTCTTTGGGAAGATCGTCAGCTCTCTCATTTCCGAATTGGCCCTGGTGTGACCTTACCCAGCACAGCACGATGTTATTATTCACACTTTCTTTGATTTGTTATGTGTCTTCTTTCGTCCAATGAATTAAAGGAAATCAGGGCCGAGCGAGAATCTAAAATAATTCTGACTTCCCTTCAGTTCTTCTCATGACAGTGGAAAATTCTCCCTAATTGCCATAACTTCGGCCATAAGGACTGAAGCTCCATCGTTCAGTCTAAATTGTCTATTTTCAATCTCAACAACATCCAAAAAGTAAACAAGGGCTGCACCCACATTTTGATCAATTTTTGACTCGTCCGTAAATAAACTGAAGAGACAGAAAAACTGGTACACCTGCCTAATATCGTGTAGGGCCCCCACGCACACACAGAAGTGCCGCAACACGATGTGGCATGGACTCGACTAATGTCTGAAGGTATCTTGGAGGCAATTCACACCATTCACCCTTCAGGACAGTCCACAAATCCATAGGAGTGCGAGGTGGAGGAGATCTATTCTCAAAAATGTAGCAAGGCATCCCGGATACTTCAATAATGTTCATCTCTGGGGATTTAGGTGGCCAATGGAAGTATCTAAAGTCAGAAGAGTGTTCCTGGAGCCACTTGGTAGCAACTCTCGACGCGTGGGGTGTCGCATTGTCATGCTGGAATTGTCCCAATCCGTCGGAATGCACAATGGACATGAGTGTAGGTGATCGGGCAGGATGCTTAAGTACCTGTTACCTGTCATAGTCGTCTCTAGACGTATCAGGGGTCCCATATCACGTCAACTGCACACGTCCCATACCATCACAGAGGCTCCACCAGATTGAACAGTCCCCTGTTGACAAACAGGGTCTATGGATTAATGATGCCGTCTCCATACTCGTACCCGTGCATCCGTCCGATACAATTGGAAACGAGACTCGTCAGACCAAGCAACGTGTTTCCAGTCATCAACAGTCCAATGGTAGTGTTGTCCGGCCCAGGAGAGGAGTAAAGCTTTGTGCCGTGCAGTCAGCAACGGTACACGAGTGGGCCTTCGACTCTGAGAACCCATATTAATGACGGTTCGTTGAACAGTTCGCAAGCTGATACTTGTAGATGCCCCATCATTGAAATCCGCGGCAATATGAGGAAGTGTTCCACGTTTATCTCGTTTAAGGATTCGTGTCTGACGTCAATGGTCCAGTACTTTCAAGGTCTTTTCCCGGCCACACCGATGGCGGAAATTTGATGTTTTACCGGATATCCGATATTCACGGTACACTCGTGAAATGGTTATACGCGAAAATCCAAATTTCATCGCTACTTCGGAGATGCTATGTCCCATCTCTCGTGCGCCGATTATAACGCCACGTTCAAAGTCACTAAAATCTTGATAACCTGCCATTGCAGCAGCAGGAACCGATCTAATACATTTTTCAGACATCTGTTGTCTTATATAGGCGTTGCCGACCGCATCGGGTTATGATGATTGGTTGCATACCCCCGTTATTTGCAAACGCACGCCTGTACCAATTTTTCTGGCTCTTCAGTGTATATTGTTACCTTCTATGGAGTAGTCGTAAAATTGCAATTTCACCCTCTTCACTTCCCATGAGGGAATCCTACTCTGATAATAAAATTCCATAGATTTTCAGTTTACTTCTTAGTCTTACGAAGTTGAGCTTCATTTAGAGTATATTTCTCCATAGCGTCCTTTATGTCCAATGGGGAACATCCTGCTAAAACTTGAACTGCCTTATTTAAAACTGTTCGATAAGTTTTAGTTATTCCCAGCAGAGGAATTCTTTGTATCTGAATTAGCCTCTTATTTAATTTTAGAATATTCCTATACCAAATCTGCACTACATATAGAATGACTTTTTCTGTAACGGAGAAATATATCTGTTTCACGGATTCTGGGCAAAGACCCCACGCAATTTTTCGTTAAAACTAATAATCTTATCATGGACTTCCTGTAAATGGGGCACAAAGAGAAAGTTTGGGTCGAAGTAGAATCCGAGATACCTCAGGGACCTGATGTAACCCATTCTTTCATTACACAATTTAATTGCCAGAAGATGAGTAATCGTTTTATCGTATTGTATACGGGAAAATATGACGAAAAGTTAAAAGTTTTCAATTATAGTGTTACCCATATAGTGTTTATATTTAACTGACATTTTTCAAACAGTTTTGTTGATTTTTTTATCGAATTTACATTATAATGAGTTTTAACGAAATAAACTAATTCATCACGTACTCCTGTCACTGTGGCTATTTTATGTTTTGCACTTTCCAGCGATATGTAACATTAATATGTAACTATCTTACTTAGAAGTACAATTTAAATTTACCAAAACATTTTTTTAAAAAAATGCTGAGCTTTCACGCTTTTTTTCCCAGCTGAAATGGTCCGATTGCCATTCTGCTCAGACTGTTTTAATATCTGCACAATTTTCTGTTAAACACCATATAGTTAATTTTGATTTCCTAAGAATTAAAAAGGCATCGAATACAATTAAAAAAATATATTATAAGATACTTTTCTTTGAGATGTCTTATATTTATGCATCCTTTTCAAGGGCCCAGTAATTTTATTTTTTTTAGTGAAATTGTTTATTCGTGTATTAATCTATAAAAAAGACAAGAGTTAAGAGACAATTGTAATGTACTGTGCTATTATATATAAGTAACTGTAATTTTTACAAACAGTTCATCATAAGATCACCACCTACTGATGAATTCCCCATCAACAGCACGCCATTTTCAAACACAACATCTTTTTCTCCATCCCTCCTCTGTAAATCATATTTTAGGAATGAATTTGTTTAATTTTTAAACTCCATTATGCTGATACGTATTTTTATGGAAACAGAGACATAAAAGAAAAATATCTTTATGTCAATGTTGGCCAAATGTTAGTTACCAGCTTTATAAATTACTAATATAATAGCCCAGATCTGTCTCTCGGTAACGCTCTGACGTCACCAACAATAAAACTCGCGCCATAGCACTGCGAGACGTTAAACAGCGTTATTTCATTGTTAGAGAACCTAAATTTGTATAATTTTAAATTTAAAAGAGTAATTGCCGTTCTAATTTCAAATTTAATAGCTCTAAAATAGTAAAATAAAATTTTCTATCGATTGATATAAAATTTATCTCGCTAAGATCAATAGTTCTCGAGAAATTTTAAATTATATTAATCATATGTTTCAAATTAATTTCCGTTTTTAAATAGAAAGTAGTAAATTACGTCAGTGGTATATCATGCGCGGGATATAGTTTGGACACCACGATGCATCTGATTATTTATTGCAATCGTGATTATATAATTTGATAATATTCTTTGGCAACGTTTGACAAGCAGAGAAGTGCTTTGTTTTGATTAGAAATTTGAAAAAAGAATTCTATTGAAATGCTAACTTAGGTTTGACAAGCTGATAATTTCATGGTTATTGAATTATAATAAAATTGTTAAACACTGAAAATTACTTCACACGGATTGTTGAGGAGGTTTTTAAAATAAAGAAATGTAAAAAAATCATATTTAAATAAAAAAAAATATATTTAATGTCATAAAACATATGTTTATTTTATTCGTTTTCAATCAATGGTAAACATTTCTCCCGCATATATATATCTATTTAAACGCTTCAAATTTGACGGGAAATATCTCGAATGAAGAGGCAATTTGAACCCGTCATACAGTGACGGGTGATTTTCTAGTTTTAAAATACTGTGAGAAAACACTTAAATTCCACACAGTCATTTCACAGACAGTTCACTAAAAATTCGACGACTTCAAATCTTCCTCCAGCATCCTTGCCACGGCTGAACAGACGCTGCTTTCTCAAGCTCTATGCGGATTCCATCGGAATCAAAGCAGCCTCTGTTTATCTTCCTCGTTAGGAATTCCCAAAAGCGTTAATAGTTGCTTTAATAGATGCATTGTGCGCCACAGCGGTTAACGTCTTTAGCGATAAAAGCTTCGGTACCCTCGGCTGGCGAATGGAAAAGCGCGGTAATGGACCAAAGAGCAGTGCAATAGCAAGCGGATTGGAATGCATGGCAGGTGACACGGAGGAATTGTGAAGGATGGTCAGGAATATTTGAAGGTCGTTAGCTCTATAATATCTGGCAAATGCACGTCTATTCTAGTTAGTAAACGGTTTTAACAGCAATTTATGGGTTATAGTTAGTGCGTAGATATACATTGGGAGCAATTTGCATATGCGCTCTAGTTCCTTTATCTTAAGCATTTATATTTGAAGAATGTCAAAATTCGTTAATTGTTTAGCATGAAAGAGGGTTTTAGGTTTACTCATGTTCTACGTATTGCAATGAAGAATTCACTTAACCCCTAGCATTGTTGAAATGTGCTTGTATTGTTTATCTAAGCTCGTTTATCTTTACTATATTAAAATGGAAACATTTTAGAAGTAGCTAAGAAGCGTTCCGAGGAGTGTATAATACAAATGCAATTTCCTTTGTTTGTAGATAATGCAGCAAATATTAAAAGGTTAAGCTCTTTAAAAAAGTACGAAAGAAATACAATTAACATCGGACAAGATGCATATTAAGAAATTATTTTATTCTAAGATATTTATAGCACAAAGTTGCTTCCAAATGTTTCAAAATTATCAATATTTTTTACAAGTTCTCTTACAAAAGATGAAAAGGGAACAAAAACTAGGAATTATGAATAGCTTCAACAAAAAGTTTCCAGCAACATTAGATAAGCTAACTGACTTTAGAAGACATGCTTTAATTAGCAACATCATCACAAATTTTAAATCACTTTTAGATTTGAAATGAGACTCACAAAAAATGGGTCAGAGAAAGCTTGGTTGAAAATTCTCGGCTTCAGATTTGGAGAATCGCAGGTTCGCCATACGATTCCGCGTAATATAAACCGTGTGGGGCAAACAGTCTCACGTTGATGTGTCAGACAAATTTGGAAATAGGATGTTGCTCTTGTTATTAGACCTCAATTAAAAATTTCAAGAACCATCCTTGTTTTCCTAGAACGAGTTATTAACCTAGCATATCATTAATTATGACAAAATTTCTTAATGCATTAATTCAACATCATGTACCAAAATAAGGTTTTGGCTGTAGAATTCTTTGAATCGTTGAAGCATTTTAGTCACTTCGTAATATTTTTAAATTTAATGCATGTTTTAATTGTGAATCATTCATTTTGTGCAATGTAATAATCAATAATAAAAGATTAGAGGAAGTTCAGTTAGAAGTGCCAAAGAATTTAAATACTACAGCCAGAAGCAGTCGCGGTATATGACTCTCAAAATAGAACAACAGCAGTACTTGTTGGAAAATATTTGTGTTCGTATATTGAACCTGCAAGTCTGATAATTAACCTTTAATTAAGATTGTAAATTGCTTCTGAATTAAAGATAAATGTTTATAAACAAGGTTAAAATTTTAAATCAAAGATCAATAAAATCTTTCATAAGCTAATTACTATCACAATTTAATTAAATTCTTCATAACCGTACTAATTCCATGTTAGGACAACGCATATATAATTCAACAATGATCGTCTGAATAAGACATTAAACCTTTTCTAATAGTTCCAGCTTCCAAAGTTTTAATGTTCACAAACTTTGCTTTCGGTGATTTTATATCCGATGCTTTATCAGTATTCCGTGAAAGTAAATTTGCGATATCTATGGCCATATTTCTCTGATACGATCGACTTTTCTCCATATCAAAGGTTTTCCGCAGGGCTATGAGTATCGACAGACGGTAAGAGAAAGCATACCGTATAGGCAATGAAGTGCTCACTTAGAAAACTTATCCTTTAAATCGATTTCATTTTTCATTTATTATTGAAAGCAGTTGGGGTAACCAATAATTGAAATTCGATAGAAGATATCCTTAATGCTTAAAGGTTTTCAGATACAATACAGCCTTATCGAATTCACGAAGTGAATGTTTTAAAAGCGTTTTGGAGGAACGGAGTTTCTGGATACTTTAATTGCTACCTAGAATCAAAAGAGTTTGATATCAAATATCGATCAGGTGCTCTTTTGCAGGAATCATCTGATAATTGTTGTAAAAATATTTTCGTTGTTTGGGAAAGTATTTTTCTTATTTGAAATTTTGCTTTAGTTGTTAAGATTTAATTAGTTATTATGTGAGATAAAAGGAATTGAAGGTAAGAGGAAAAAATGTACAATTAATCAGTGACATGAATTATGCTGCGGAATAAAAGACTCTTGTCTAGAATGTCCTACAAATACTTTGAATTCTATAAAAACATAGGAGTGTTCTTCAAATAGCTGAATGACTATATTGTTCTAGAAGCTCATGTATTTAATCTTTTCCTTACGGTAACAGTTGCTGTAACGAAAGAAAACTTTCTCTGTATACTACATAATACAGTTGGTGTTATAGACTAACTCGCAGGCAAATTCTTCTGTATCATCCATAAAGTAAAGGTTACTGTCTACGTAAAAAGGGAACGTGGTTATTATGTAATTACTCTGTCAAACATTTACTCGTCATGCTAGATTTATCTTTAATCAGGGGGAACTAGACTCCACAGACTGTCTTAAGGGACAACAAATCCTATTTTCCTATGAAGTGGAGAAAAGCACCACTAATCTAGCCAAGTATTAAGCCAAAAATTTGAAATGTGACGGTTTCTACTTGCCTCGGTATTATCTGAGGTAGAAGTCCGATTTTAGCTTCAGTGTATGAGAGTAGGTTTCCTTCCTGGAGGACTTTCTTAGGAATGTGGCCTTATTCGTCTTTCTCCCCCTTTTATTTCTCAAAGAAAAAGAAAAGAAAACATCCAGCAGCAAGCCCGCGTTCCTTGAAAAAGCGCACATCGACTTAGAAGCTTCGAATAATGGTGAATCAGAGCACGACCAGGTTAGAATGCATGACCTGCGCCCTATAAATTAAATTTTTCAGCCAGGCCTTGCCTTAACCCAAGAGGTAAATGGCGGATGCTGAGCAAGTTTAGTCTGAAGCACTCTCGCTCTGCAAGTCTGCAAGCTTGCAGCAAGTTTGAAAAAGTTGTTGCAAACGACGAAGTCACCACGCGATAAATTGCTGCAAGCTTGTCACGTCAAATTCATTGCAAACTAGTAGAAAAAAGAGCATACGCATAGAAACCGTGGATTCGAACTGCGGAAATATCGGTTACCAACCTGTCGATTTAACCACTAGACCAGAGAATCCTCGTTCGGCGAATATAGCGAGGATTATTATACACAAGCTACTAGATATTTTTAATTGTCTTCTTCATTTAATTTTTTTTATAATTTTGAGAATATGATTTGAAGTCAAAGAGAGGGCGATTTTCGCTAGTAAATATGTTTTGCTAGTGGAAAAAATTATGAAATTAGGGTTCAAAAGTAATTACTTTTAAAAATATGGGACACAAAGTAAGTTATTAATTTTCAACAAACATTGACTGTTTTGGGGGTTTAATTTTTTTTATGAACATAACAATTTCAACATTAAGAAAAAGGCGATATATAGTTTTCTTTAAAGTGCTAATTCTATATTTAGTGAAAGTTGTACAGAGAATTTTACAAATGTAATATTTTTTATAAAAAGACCTAGTTACTTTTTTTAAATACTTCGTTCAGATTTAAATATTATTGCTTATCTCTATGCATTGATAGAGCTGCGAGAAATATTTGATTTGTAATTTAGTGTTTATAGTTAATTTTTTTTTAGAATGCGAATTCATTGTCCAGTCTCTATCTAGAAAGCTTCTGGTTAAAAATGTATTTGGAAGTCCCGAGCTTTGTTCTCAAAATGAAGTAAAATAAATATACGCCAGAACAGCATGAACTAGAAGACTGATAATAATATCACGACTACAACAAATTGTTTCTCTTTTTCGCTAATTGATTACACTAGACTGTGTTTAAAGTTATATATATATATATATATATATATAATATATATATATATATATATATATATATATATATATATATATATATATATATATATATATATACACATATATATCATATATCATCGTGAATTTACATGTTCTAAAAAAGCCAAGTTATATTCTAATTTTCTTTTATTATGGGAGGATGACGGAATGTACGTACATCTTGGATTTAAATTTTTTAAGTCAAAGAGCAAAAAAAATCCTGTCATTTTTCTCAGGTAAGGGGATTTAACGTATAGACTTACGTGATCAAAGTGAAGGGAATATTAGCCATTTTAAGTATATTACGTAAGTGTTTAGAGCGTCAATGGCCAAGGATGCCGAGATTCTAAGGATTTATGTGCGAGCGTAGAGCAGTAAATATATAATATTAATTTAAAGCAAAATGTGGATTATTCACAACACACACACACACATATATATATATATATATATATATATATATATATATATATATATATATATATATATATATATATATATATATATATATATATATAAGCATTGTTCCTTTAAGTGCAGTGTAGATGCAGTCAAGAAGATTTCAGTCTTAGAGTCAAAACATTTTATTATCTTCGAAAATAGGCAAGAGATAAATTAGTTATAGAGTAGCTCAATAATAGATTAAATTTTCCAAAATAGTAAGCGAAATTAAAGCCATAGCCAGAATAGGAATTACACCTAAAAGGCGTGACTTGCTCAGTGGTTACATGATTACGAAAGAGGAAATTACGCAGACAGAAGGTTTTATAATACCAAAAGGAAAAGTACGAGTTGAGGCTCTCGAAATATTAGGACTTTTATGAGTCTAGTTACAGTAGAAGTGTTTTTATCCTTATAGATTGAAGTAGAAGTAATTCGTTTGTATTAAAAATAACTGTATCGTTAAAGGATTTATTTTAAAGATGGGAAAATTTCTAAGTCATTACATATATATATATATATATATATATATATATATATATTAGCCTAGATGAAAGAGTAGTACTTATCTTTCAAAGCATATATGACGTGGACATTTATTATTCAAGTTATTTGTTATATTTCCTTCTCATACGTATAAATTGAGGAATTCATTCAATGTTCAAAACATGCCTGTTTACAATATACTCAATACTTAAACAAGGTTAAAATAAAATACATTTGATTTCATTTCACTAGCGAGGTTTGTTAATGCGATTAGAAACATCAATTGAATATTGTGTTTATGGAGGAGCGACAATGTTGTGACACGTCAAATGAAATACGAGATTTAAAGAGGAAAGAGAAAAGCAGAATGTTTTATTAGATTAAGAACGAAAATTCCTAATCTCTGTTCTACAAATAGGAAAGTTTCACCAGTAAGTTATATAGCCATTACTCTATATTTATACAGCATGTAAATGTGGCGACGGCTAAAGATTAAAATAATTTTTTAATGTAATAGGATATATACTCAGAAAATCCCATTATTAAAGATTTATTGCTTTTTCCTCCAAATTGAAGAAAGTTAAAGGAAAAATACCTTATGGTAAACAAAAATATATTTCAAGTAAAAAAAATGAAATAATAAATAAAATAAAGGCTTTAGAGTATATTTCTTGAAAAACTAGGCTAGGACTTATTTTTGACGGTATAAAAATTAATTTGTCAAATTTTTCCCAAGACTGAAGTATAAGAAGAAAGAGTTATAGGAAAAATAAAACAATATAGAAAAGTCAATGGACACCCCAAACGTGATAAGCAGACCATCATGGTTTCGTATGCAAAGCTATATTTTTATTAAATGAAATACAATTTATAAAGATAGTAGGATTTTCTATCAACTTGACTTTTAATCTGATATAAATTCACACAGTGGGAAAGAAACAAAGGTTATCAATTGCTTACTGTATCTTTATATTTAAAATTATATTAATATCATAATCCAGTTTAGTATTTCGTTTATATCTACATATCAGATAGTAAATTTCACTCATTTATATCCTGTACAAATAAACCAAAACTTGAAGTTAAACTGACGTTTCTATATATGATTAGAAATACAAAAAGCGAATTTAAATTACTTATGTAATTTACAAATAATTATAAAATTAGTGAAAATGGACTGAAATAATATCTGGTCAGAAAATGCAGATAATTAAAATTCTTATCAAATTACTTTCTTTGTGTTAAACATATGAAATGCGAGTTTCATATTTGCATCACTTACATTTTACATTTTAAAAGTAATAATAGAATAATTCAATAATAAATTAATAAAATAGTTTATAGGATTATAACTTACATTTTACATAAAAATGGAAGAGTATTTTAATATAAAATTTTGATTTGACAATATATTAAGAAAAATAATTATATAGTTTGAATTTAAAATTCAAATTCAGAATATTTGGAAATTAATTATTTTTCATTGTTTAAGCAATATCTATTTAAGAATAAAGATATTTGAACAGTAATGAAATTTGGACATATAGAATAAATTGAGTTTTACAATCTATTTTACATCAGATTTTGTGGTGAGCTTTATAAAAATATATATAATTATATATCATTATTGAAGAATGTTTTACTAAAAGAATTTATATAGTAGTACAAAGAATTCATTTATGTCAAGCATAATCTCAATTCTTTTTTTACGTTTAACATTTTTTCAGTAATTAAACCGTGTTAAATGGCTTCGAAATATGACGTATAATTTTTCTACAATTTTTTCTCACAAAATATTCACTTCCATGCTATAAAATAACATTATTATAAATCTCC
>BGPR01000008.1:1042933-1147824 GCA_013235015.1 Araneus ventricosus | reverse complement strand
ATCTCACAATATATAATGTACATAACTACATAACATTCCTACACATAACATTCTTTATTTTTTATGCAATTGAATTGTTCAAATGAAATGCATACTTCTGAAAATGTAATTTGAAAAGAAATCGCTTAACATTTTCTCATTTAAGGCGATTTCCTTTAACTGTCACCGATATCATTCGTTAAAAAGGGTTTTTAAAATAGTTTGACAATTACGGACCATCAACATCACTTTTCCTGTTCAGCTTAATAGCGTGTTCGTACAGAAAAACAATACACTAATTTAGATAAATTTCCTAGCAATTACACAAAATCGTAAAACTGGTAGAAAACGATAGTTTTAAATGTTAATTTTCTTCTTTGTATTGCGCACTTCATCTTTAGATCCCTGATTGCCCATTAAAATAATGATGAGAACTTTTTTTTTCGTTACAATAACTTCGCTTTCTGCACCTTTTCCAGAAATGACGTTTTTTCGCCTCAAGCCACTTTAAAGACTTTAATAGCAAGTCAATGGCTTCCCTGATTTGGATACTTATCTCTTAGATAATCTTTTTTAAGTGTTATTCTAAATATGAACCTGAATCTCTATACTCAGAATGTGATAAATCACATACCTTCTTTAGTTCAAGCTATTTTTAATATGCTACATATATTCTTAAATGAACTTTCATTTATTATAGTTTTACAGAAAAAATTAAGATATGTCTCGAGTACAATGTGTTCCGATCTTTTTAATTTTTAAAATAAATTAAAAATTGAACTGCAATGATTTTATATCTAGAAGTGGTATCAATCTACTTCCACCTTAATTTTTTTTAAACTAAATATATATATTTCTACTTTTCAAACAAATAACACTTTTAAATAAATTAATTTAATTGTAAGTGTATTTTGTGTTATAATCGAATATAAAACATTAGGACAGACAAAAATGATGGAAAACAAAACTACTACGAACTGTTTATTTTGCTTTAACATGTGTTAAATTATGTTTCAATTCATTTATTTTATTCTAGGCTAAACTTCGTACAGATGGGTGACGGGAAATCTTGAATTGTCTTATTTTGATGACACTCATAAATCATAAATACATAAATGAAAACACCAATTGATAAAAATTATGTACCTGCGATTCGCTTATGTCAAAATTCTGTATCATGCACTGAAGTGTACTAAGAAGGCATATAATCACATTTGTAATATAAAGTAATTCACGCGGCTTTCTGTTTGTCATATGAAATTTTCCTAAACAGTGATATGAAGCTTACACTTGTTATTCTGGTGCCCTGTTTTAGATCAACTGTGATGATTTAAGTCTGTAGTAACAATTTTTTTAAAGATGTTGAATTATGTAAAGAAAATGATACACTCTGTGCAATGAGTTCAGACCGAAAGTGAAAGCTTCACCCGTTTATATCATAGACGCAGCCATTTTCAACAGGGCCATGTGAGGAATCCCCTCTGATTTCAAGGAATTTGCCCATTCCAACTCACTTGGCGTTTTCGTTCAAGTGATTGCAATTTCTTTTCGATACGGACTTGCAATTACAATTAACAAGTTGCAAACACAATCGTACAGAGTCATAGATTGGATTTTAATGATGAGTGTTTTAACATAGGCAGCTGTATGTGGGAATATAAAAGACGCAAAATCCATCTACATTTCTCGTCATCGCCTCATATAAAAAAAGGGTAAAAATACTGCGTTTGGTCATGCTTTAAATTTATAACAATGGGATTAATAAAACGAATCATTAACAAAAAGGCAATAAACACTGAATTTGAACCTATTCTAAGCAAAAAAGGCAAATAATGCTAGTATGCTATTCAGAACTTTTACCTTTTAATTTAAACATAATCATTAAAAATAAATACTTAAGTATAGGTCGTTATAAGAAGCATTTGAATGATTTATAATGCATTCATAGTTTCTACTAATAGAATAATGATTGAAAGTTATTTTACTGTTAAAAAATGAGATAGAAAGTGTTACAAGTTTTGCAGTTGTAAAGAAAATGGTGAATATATATTTTTCGTTTTCTTCCAATAAATCCTTATCATCACTGTGTTACCTCCCAAAATATATAATTTTTAAATTAATGAATAATTCCCATTTAGCAAAATTATAAGAAAAAGTATCGCATTTTTACGAACTTGCTAGAGAATATTTCAACTTCAAAAAAATGTCATTTTTATGTAATTATTGTCAAATATTTTCCTCACAATGAAAATTCTATTCAACAAAATTTCCACCCGACTTTCAAATGATGGAAAGAAGTTAGACTACGGCGGCAAAAAGAGAAAAGTTCGTTTAAATTTCTTCCATATTTCTGGAAATGTTCGATTGCATTTGCCAATAAATTCGAAAAGGGGAAAAATTATTAGTAATTAAAAATTTTCTTAAAATGAAACATATTCGCTTAATTTTATTTTTAGTAAATGACATGCAAAATTTGCAAGTAATTTAGATCAAAATGGTCATAAACAGATGAAAGTTGTGTATCAACAACTCTTGAGCTTAACTCAATATATCATTTTGTAAGGTCTAAAAAATGTTTGATTCTATTCACAAGAAAACAGTCTGTATTTATTATGACCAAAAAGCCAATAAAAGAAAAGTATTTGCTATGTTTATTCTTTTGTTAAAAATGAGAATGTCATTCTTCATCAAGGCACATGAAAGAACATAACCTAAAATAAACAGCATCATACATTTCCGGAAAACATTACTTATTGTGAAAACAAGACAAAAACAGAAACTTTAAATCAATTTCCAGAAACACTTAATTCATCTCCACGAATGTATCAGAAACTTTGCAGAGGCGTTTTTTCTCACATTATAATGAATTTCATCGCTTTTTCTCGACAAAAATATGAACTGACGTGTGTTTTCTGTGTATCGCAAACCTCTAGTGACACGTTGTCACACGAGTTGAAACAATGCTTTAAAAAACTGTCAACCTTGTTATCTGAAACTTTGCTTGACATTGTTCGAGAAAGAGTAAATGACAGCCGTTTTTATTCGGAATGGAAAATAATTTTCAGGAGTTCGCCTGAAAATCACGTTAACACAGTCATTTTAGTCTTGAATCTAACAAGATTTTGAACATTTATGTTTTTAAGACTTTACTGTAGAATGTATTATTTTGAAAAGAAGTAATTCTTATTTATTTGCAGACTATCTTTATAGGTCTAGGTTTACGATGCATTTGTTATATACAAATCAGTAAATTCAACAAAAAATTAATTAAATAATTTGACTAACATGCTATTATTCTTTAGAATTTACTTTCCGCATTATTTTAAGTTTCAGGAAAGTCAAAATTAGCTGAGTATCAATTAAAAAATTATGTTTTAGTAAAACGATAAAAATAAAATAATTTATAGTATGCTTCAGCTGCAAATTGAATCAAATCAAATTACTGCGTTATTATGTGTCCACTCTAAATATGGCCTTATAGCTGATTTCTAAACCATTAGCGATGGGCATATACTTCCAAAATGGAAAATGCATTAAATTAAGTAAAAAAAAAATGTTGTTAAGTCAATAGAACTGCTGAACAAAATTACGAAATTTAATTTATTATCCAGTCCTCCCGGGTTCTGTTATTCATATCTAGCGAAATATTCCTCAGAAAATAACATTTTAAATAAAAATAACACTCATCTGAGAATAAATGTAACCGAGTTATTAAGCTTTGAATATCTCTATTATGGATCATTTCAATAGCTTCCTCGAGAAATATCCTGTAACCACTGAGCAGCACTTGGACTCAATGCGGCCGCTGATTATTTTAAAATGTTGAAATTCAAAACAACATAGTACAGTCAGTTTCAATAGCGGAAGAGTGGGACTTTATTTTCTGTGAAATGTTAGTGTGTTAAGAATATTTAATTAAATATGGTTATGGTACTGTTTCACTAAATATGACTACTGTCCGGGGGACTATATAAATCCACAGGATTCCGTAACTTTTTCAGCAGTATATTTATGATCTCAAAAAACATAAATTTTTATGTCAATAAAGGCACTTTTTCTATTGGAAATACTCTACTGGCCAAAAGTATTGCAAGACTAGTAAAATAAGAAATATTTGAAGCTAATTTGAATGTAATGATTCAGAATCATTGTCACAATCGAGGGACATACAATCGTTGGCATTCATATTTTGGTGTGAAGATTTTGTTACGAGGGTATTTAGGAGACCGTCTAGAAATTGATGAAGACGAAATGCCTCACTTCATAGGAAGCTGATAATGATTTGAAACTTTCGCCAATGGTTTTATTTTTTATGCAAATTGCCTGCATGCAGCTTTCTAAATCTTAGTGGAATTTGCTGGAATTTTCGTATAAGCTGCCTTAGATAACTGGCTTCGATGTTAACAAAGAAACATTAAGCTATGACTCGCGCGTCCGCAGCTAAACTGCAAGGACTGACAATTCCTCAAATATTCAAGGTATTTACTTCAAATTTTAATATAATGCTTTGCTATTACATTATCCTGCATTATTTAAGTTTCGTATGATTTGGTTGAAAATTGTGTGTGTTATAAGCAAAAACCATAAGGAAAAATTTGGGATTTTTTAAAGAGAACTTTATATTTTACTAAATATCCATGATATTTTTACGAAAATACATGTAGGCAATGTGCACAGGAAAAAAAAACATTGACGAAAGTTTCAAATCATTATCAGCTTTCTATGAAGCGGGGTAAAACAAATCCCTTTTTCCTCATCAATTTCTATAACGTCCCCTAAATGCCCTCTTGACAAAATCTTCAATTCAAAATGTGAGTGCCAAGATTATGTGTCCCACGATTCTCCACAACTGATTGCGAACCACTGTATTCAAATTAACGTCAAGTGTTTCTCATTTTACCAATCTTGCAATGCTTTTGGCCAACAATATTATTTTGCCAATCTATAAACGTATTGGGCCACTTTTAGAGTAGACGTCCTGTATAATGTCTGATGTTATATCAAAACTATGCTGTCTTCCATTTCCTTTATTATGTTTCCTTGTTGTTTATTAAGCTTGTTATATTTCTAAGATTCTAGATTTAATTTGGTTCCTTATAAGTAAAAGAATAATTCTTTCTTAATTTTCGTATCATGTGCTTAACGAAAAATTAAAATTTTGAAATTATGAATAAAGTAACACTAATTTAGATCCAATATAAGAAATTTCTAAAAGTGAAACTGCAAAACCCTACAAATTTTAAAAAGTAATTATTTTTTTAAAATTGTATCTTCAGAATTAAATAAATTCAAAATAAAAAAAATCAATTAATTCCTTTTACGTTTTTCATGAATTAATTAGTTATTTTCAATCCGCTATTTCATAGAAAAACTAGATATTCGATGAGTTATCTAGTTATTTTATGAAATAACTTAATTATACGAACTAGAAATTATGATGTCTTCTGCATATCGACGATTTTTTTCTCATATATAATATACATTTGTTTCATTAAATATCGGCCCTTACTTGAATACAAGTAGGAAATTTAATAGATATTATAGATTTTTTTCATTCAATATCGGCTCTTAATGGAATGTAAGTAATATATTTAATATATATTATAAATTTTTCATTTAATATCGGCTCTTAATGGAATGTAAGTAATATATTTAATATATATTATAAATTTTTCATTCAATATCGGCTCTTAATGGAATGTAAGTAATATATTTAATATATATTATAAATTTTTCATTTAATATCGGCTCTTCCTGGAATACATGTAGGAAATTTTCTTTGTGTTGAATTTGGTTCCTTTGATACCAGCTAAATAAATAGGAAACTTTCACCAAAAATCAATATTTTATGTTGAATTCTATTCAGATAACAATGAAAATTAATTCCTTAAAATATATTATATTTCGAAGTATGCATCGGTTAGTTTATAGAAACCAAATTCAAAAAATGCTAGAAGTAATTCCATTCAGAAAATTTGAAAAATATTTACTTCAAATATCATACATTTTGATGAATGCACCAGTTAGTTTAATAAATACCAAAATTACGAAAGGGTAAGAAGTTATAAAAATATGAAGAATGTTATTTTCATTTGGGTGTAATTTTCATTTTTAACTGTGCACAATCTTCAGTAGAAAGGCTGATATATGAATTGAATGAATTTTATTTTGAAACATTTTTACACACAACAAAGAAAATTTTTATCTTAACTGTTTCCAAAAGGTGTCACAATGTTAAAACATTTTTGAATATTTGAAACCATATATTTTGTCCTATTTATTTTAAAAATAAGACAAAAATAATCATTCTACATTTTGTTAAAAGGGGAGATTGTTTTATTTAATTAGTTTTCAGAGTAGATATCAAAACCAATTGGAGAAATGTATATTTTAAATAAAAGTTCAGGAAATTGAAAGAAATCATTTTTAATTGAAGATTCGAAATATATTTCCAACCATATTTTTATGCACTACTTATATGCTTCACTTTCATCAGTAGAATACAAATTTTAACCATCTAAAGGACTTCATGGTCAGCTTTTTCTAAATACAACTACAATCTTTTGTATGTGACAATAAATATTTATCGCGGGATATGATGTGTACAGTATTAAGCATTTGTATAAAGATTCAAATAAGCAAAATTTAAAATATAGAGGCCTATTTCATAGTTTGAAAATTACACCAAGAGAACAGAAAAAGGAATATGAATTTAGTTTTAATTTAGTGAAAGAATTTTGTATAAGATGCATCCAATTTCAGAAGCATAGGGATTTATTTAAAAGTAGAGGGAAGAAAGTATAATAATTGCAATATAAAGTTCCAAAATGTTATACAAAAGTAATATTTATAAAAGCATTATTTAAAATATAGAGGGTTATTTCATAGTTTGAAAATTACACCAAGAGAACAGAAAAGGAATACGAATTTAGATTTAATTTAGCGAAAGAATTTTGTATAAAATGCATCCAATTTCAGAAGCATAAGGATTTATTTCCAAGTAGGGGGGAGAAAGTATAATAATTGCAATATAAAATTCCAAAGTTTTGTATAAAAGTACAAAAAAAATAAAACGCTGTAATATCTAGATGCTTTAAGTCCACGGCTGTCTCTCCTTTGGTTGTATAGAAGTCTTTTAACTACTGTTTTATTGCAGAAAAAGTCCCACTAAACTATTTTCTCTCTAAATTCAAATACCAGGCGGCCATAAATGACCCCTCTTTATGTTCCCCTCAATGGATAATGAGATCGTGGAAGGCGTTTAGTTAAAACACCTCTTGAAACTACTTTCGAAAGAATTTCTATTTCACTTTTAAGTGCAAGGAGTGTTTCTCGGAACTTTTTGGCTCTAAATCTACATATCCATAAAGAAAAATACGAATGGCAACCACTCTTAGAGAATTCTAAGTGCTTTCACAAACAACAAGAAACATGCATATACATCATGTCTAGATAATAACGCTGATAGCGTGAATCTTCTTCTTGCACGCAGAAAGCAAAACAATATCTCAAAGAAAGGGAGGTTAAATTTTATCCCTCAAAGGACCCTCTTCGTGCATTTATCCCATCAGTTTGTGTAACTAGCAAGTATTAAGTGAATGAGGGGGCTTTTCAAGCTCTAAGCTCGAGCTTTGTTATGAACTCGTGTTTGCGGTAGATTTGTCAAACTTGTTTATCGCTGGAGTGGGCTTGGTTCGAACAGGCGGAGGCATCTGATCAACAGAAAGGTTCCCAAAACAAACATTAAAACAAAAAAGAAGCTGGTTTCATGGTGTGTTATTCTCTTTGCGTGAGAATGGGCATCAGTGAGCATGGCTGTTTTTCTAAATGTAAGTATTATCGGGTAATAACTAGGTTTCGTTCCTAATCTTGATTAATGACGAAGGGAAAGTGAAAATGATATCAATCACCACTTGTACTTATTTTTAAGAAATTAATATTAATTATAAGGTGAAAAATGCAATATTTTGCATAATATCAACGCCATTTTACAGTAATATTTTAAATGCTTTACTTGGTCCGATATAATACGCACGGAGGTAATAATGAAGTTAAAAAATAATATTACTAGGATTATTAGAAATTTATTCAGGAATAAAATAGAAAGTTCTGATAGAAACAAATTAATATACAAAAAAGATATTTCGTACAGTCTCCTTCATTTTCTATAACATCTTCCTGTATCTCATGGAACTTTTGAATTCCTGCTCTGAAGATCTTTCCGATTTGGCACAAAAATGCATTTGTTGTATATAATTTCTGTGTCAATATTCCTATGGAAGTTATAACCGTCGAGAAAATGTTTCAGTGATCGATACAAGTAGGTCTGAATGATTTTTAATCAAGTACTTTTTTTCGCACTTGCTAATCCATTCCATGTCCTTTCAGCATACTAAGGATCTCAATGATGCTAGGTGCATGAAACTTCTCACTTATTTCCCTACGAATAACAAGCAATAATTTACGAGGATCTAACTAAATAATTATACTGAAATCATCTTAAACTTTCTCTGAAACTTTAGAAACTATCATTGTTACAAGCGTTCATGGAAGTACTTGGATGTATTGAGTATAATTTCCTCGTCGATTTTGCAAAACTTCATGAAGACGAAATTTACTACGCATATTATTACAAAATCGTTGGTTATCATAAAACACAATTAATTTGTATCGAATAAAGAATGAATTATATAAAAAATGGGTTGAAGGTAGGAAGGAAATAAAGAGAAACACATTTTTCTATCACAGGATTAATTTAATGGACCACACTTTTATAATTCCAGCACTCAATTTCAATGTCTGACAGAAGCACGTGTCTTTGCTTAACTTCTGTTAAAACGTTTAGCGCAAGTATTTGGGTATATATAATAGGCAGTAAATGATTTTAAACGCCGAAATGATTTTTTCTTTTAATTCAAGAGTTTTCTTCTAGCCAGATTGAAAGAAGATGAAGGTGAGAGGTGGTGGTAGTGGTGTGGGGGGGGATTCTTATCTCTTTTTGACTGGCATATCTAGCCTAGCCCATGCCTTTCGATACGTGTTGAAATAAGCGATTATTGCATTGTGAAACATTTAATAAAGGTAATAATGTAAAGAATTTGAAATGCAAGAAAAAAATGTTTATCACATCGACACATGACCTTAACACGGAAAAAGTTATTCTCCTTGTTAAAAGAAATTATAAATTCTCATTTTCACATTCATTTATAACATAGAATGTTCTACAGTACTTTCAGGAGCAAATAGTTTCAAAAACTTAGCTGCTTATCCTGAAAATTTAAGCACATTTAGAGATCCTTCATATCTGCAGAAGAATTTCAATTAAAATATAATCCTCAGATATTTACTAAAGGCTTTGTAAAATTGACTAATGAAATTCACGATAAATTTTATGTCATGGTTAGAATCCCTACTTTAATTAGGAAATTCTGAGAGGAACATACAATCAGTTTCACTTGTATTATCATGGTGACATACTTAAAAGCGAATGAGTAATTAAGATAAGAAAAATTGACTTGTACTTTTTACATAATATTTTCAACCAACTGGTCCATATTCGGCACTGAAACTTATTGCAAAATTTTCAAACTATTTATTAATTAACTTTATTTAAAAAAATTATTTCCTTGGTCTGCTTGTGCTAACAGAATGAGACGAAAGATAACTAAAAATTAATCCCTCCGAACGACTTTATTTCGAAATATATGGGAACATACAAAACTAAATTACTTCTATATTGCATACTAAATCTAGTAATTAAACGTACCGCCGGTATACTTTATTATTTCTGAAGTTGATTTCTGAAGGGAATTAACCACTTTTTCGAAACTGTCTTTCGTCATATAGGACACACTTTTTGAGTCAATTCACGTTAATTTTAATCTTCTAGCTGATTTCATCAAAATATTCCTTAATTGACCATAAAATAGCTGTTTAATCAAAGTTTATACAAGTAGCAACACAAAAAATTGCCAGACATAGAAATACATTTGTTCGAGAAAAGAAAAAAACGAATTCAAATATGGAGTCTTAATTTGCCATTTTCAACGGTGAAGTTGCACATACATTTCTTAAAAAGTATATGTACAAAGATCTAAACCTGGTTTTTTCAAAATTTTATTTTTCGTTAATTTGGTGGAAAATACAAATCGGACAGCTAAAGTGAAACGGAGGAAATATAAGAAATTCAAAGTCTATCTCAAATCTGGCTGTGGCAAAAGCCATTTATGGTGTCCGCTGTAATCAGAGGTTTTAGTTCATCTACAGGGTAACAAAAAAGTATAGGTATCACTTTTGTGGTTACCTACCAGTAAAGTTATAAAACCGTTTTACATATGTAGCATACAGATTGAAAGCTCCGCTATTAGAATTTCGATTGCAATACTGTTCGATAAAATCACAATAATGCCTTTGAAGAAGTTTGACAAAATGATGATTGGTCATGTACAAGAACTTTTAGAACTCCGATAGAGCCACATGATTATTCAAACTCATTTTAAGAAGAAAGTATTGCGATTTCACTCGGCTATATCAGTCACATCATGAACTCAAAACTCGGATCGACGAAAAATGGTTCAAAACCAATAAAAAAATGGACGGCAAAGCAAATTGAAGAAATCAGATTTGCAGAGGCTTGAGAAAATGGCATCGAAACCGGATCCACCAACACAGGCAAGCATGGCTAAAGCTCTTAGCGTGAGCCAGCAAGTTGTAAGCTATCAACTAAAACATACGAAAAATGCCATAAGAAACCTAAATGCCATCACTTGAATGAGAGATCGGTGCAGATTAGGAGGCATGTTCATGGCTCCTCTATAAGCTTCTCCGTAAGGACAGATGGCGAAAGTACATTACAACTTATGAAGCTTGGATCTATCTATCTGATACCAATGCTAAATCTAAAGTTCAATATCTTAGCCGTGACCAGAACAGGCCAGACTTGACTTTGTCAACCACGGTGCCTCATACCAAAGGCGTAATGGTTTGGATGGGAATTTCCGCCAATGGTGTTACTAAACCGCGGTTGTGCAACCTGGGGCGAAAATAAATTCTGAGTATTACATACAGAAGATATTAAAGCCCTTTCTTAAGGATGACTACTGCAGATTCTAACCAAATGGTGATGCCGTTTTCCATCAGGATTCTGTCCCATCGCATGCATCTAGGGTCGCCCAGAAATTCCTCACGGATCAGCAAGTACAATTCCTGAGGCCACAACAATGGATGCCAAACACTCCTGACGCTGCACCATGTGGCTATTTCCTATGGGGACATCTGAAAAACAAACTGAATAAGCGAAGAGTTTCTACGCGGAGGGGCCTTCAAAAGGCTATTAGAGAAGAGGTGAAGAAAATCCCCCAGGAAATGATTTTGCGGGCTTTGAAATCATGGCCGAAGTGTTGTAGACAAATCAATGATGCCGAAGGTCGACAAATTGAGAAGCATCGCTGAATTTGTGTAATAACTTTTGGAAATAAAAACCTTCAAAAATGATCCTCATACTTTTTTGTTACCCTGTAGGTTGTAAGATGAAGCCACGCAGTTATTTGTTTTCTCAGTTTTTAATCATTCGTCGGGAACGGAGCAAGATCTCTAATAGAAGTTACAAATCAGGTAAAAATAATAATCCATAAATAGAGGAGAGAAATTTTTTCATGAACTGCTAAAAAAATTGCCCGTAATCATTAATCCAGAAATAACATCGTCAAATGGTTTGTGCTGTCATTTGAATTCTTACCCCATACTTGAAATTCTTTTATACGCTTATATATTTTTCGTGTTACAATTACGTCTTAGCTTCGGTTATGTAAACATGCAGTACTTACAAACTCATTTTTTTCTAACTTTTCCTAATAAAATAGATTTAAGTTCACGTTTCTAAATGCAGTCCTTCAAACAAGTTGGAAAGAACTTCCATTGATAAAATGCATTAGCAAATTGTAACAAAAGAAAAGGGAAGGACATTTGATTGGTGAAGGATATTTGGAATCAAAATCTCATTACGCAATAAAGTTCATACAAAGATCTGGCCACTTCTATGGTTAATGAATTGAAAAAAAAATTCAAATTGAAAAAAATATAAAATTCAGTTAAAATCATTCAGTTCAATTATTTTCATTTGAAAGGATATGTTGAACATTCCTTTGATAAGAAAGTCACCATTTATGACTTATGTCATTATAAATATGCATTAATAACATTTTATATCTTTTACTGTCAATGCAAAAAAATGACTTAAAATACTAACTCTCCTTTCAATGTAATGCGCAGTCACCTGTAACGGTTAGTCTAATACAAAAGCATCAAAACGATCCACTCGTTAGTATAGTCCCAACCTGGTTTACCGCTACTTCCTCTTACCCCTCCCCCCAGATGTTAAAAACGAAACTTTACATTTTTTTTTATATTTTACCTCAAATTCCTCGTTTCCAATAGTAACGGCACGTTAGATACCTGGCGAATAAAAGAAAAAAAGGGTAGAACATCTTTTCAGAAAATTTTTCCCTGTTTTTATTGCTTCTCCGACTTTCATTTGACAGGGTGTGTTGTCGTGGTTTTATCAGCAGATACATTTTGGGGGAAAACTGGCTTGAATTTGCAGAAACGTACTATGATTCCTTAAAATAGTTTGAAACTCCTGTTTAACTTTTTTGTTTCTGGACATTTGAGCCAGTTTCTGAAGCTTAATGTTTACGGAAAGCGATATAAAATAAATATTACAAATTGAATAAATTAATTTATCATTCTTGACAATATCTTCCATGAAGCGATTGCAAATTTTTTAAAATTAGTGACAAACCTTTCAAAGTACGATGCATCTGAAATTAAACATAAAATATATCCTTACCCTAGACTTTTTAATCATAATTTGAGGAAGTCGATATTCATAATTTGGTTATCTGTTTAAAAAAGGAGATATTAGCTTTTTCAGAGTTTAGTGAATTTCTCCAAGACAATTATTTTACTAATATTTCTATACAAAACTCTATGATTATTCAGTATACAAATATTCCTTTAAATCTCATTGTCAATATTTATAAGCAATTTTTACTTCATAAAGATTAAGAAAATCTAATGCATGACGAAAATTAATAGAAATGGCTTTTTTAAAATGTTGTGCTCTTGAACTTCATATGGGTATTTAATGAAACTTTGACTGTTCTGAAATTCAGTAGATAAATTTATTAACAGTTCATGATTTTTTTCTGAACTGAGTTATAAAAATATTCACACAGAACAATAGTAAAAACGGACGTTTCACAAATTTTCCTATAATTTTCGCAAAATTTTGAAATAGTATCATGCTTTTCATTATCGATTTCTTTTTTCTTTATTCTACTACATTTGTTTGGTTTCAGAATCCACTTTTACTAATATTATCATTCGCAATTTTGAATTATTCTATCAAAACATTTTCTAAAGGAAGGCAACAACTTGATATATAATATATAATTATGAGCTATAACAATATGATTAAAGATAATTTAATATTTATAGTGATAAGACTGGAATAATTTGCTTCATATTAAACACTCCAAGTAAATTTTTAAGGGGACATACGCCCTTTAAATCTCCGAAGAATGGGGAAAAAACTCTCAAATTCGATACATTATATCTCTAAAATAAAACATTTCAAAAACTCCCTTTTTTCCCTAGAAAAATATGTTCTTTCTGTTATAGTACACACATTTTCAAATTTTAATATTATTGATATGTATTTATTCAAGATAAATATGGGTTTAATTTTTGGAGAAAAAATGAGATAGTCTCCTTGCGAGCATTATTACGGATAGAATGTTGGTCTAAACTCAATATTTTGGATATCTAAGTAATCCAAACAGCATGTTTAAGACATTTAACCTCAATTTATTAGCATTTAAATTTAATTTCTATTTTATATACCAATTTTAAATAAAAATGTTAAAAAGTTTTAAAATTTCAACATTTCTAACCCCCCAAAAACTTCTTCGGTGAAAATATGTACAAAACTGTGGTTCAATTTGTAGAACATAGCACAATACATATTAAGTACAAATTTTACGTAAAAATGTTCAATAGTTCTTGAGATATCGTGCGCGCAATAAAAAAAACACATTTTCAGATATAGCGCTTTAATGATATGGCCGTATTCAATATATTCGTTGAATAGGTGATATATTTCCCTTCACAACTTTCATAATTATGGGGATTTCTTTAACGCGGGTTGTTTTAAATTGTTCAGAATATACAGAGGAATAATATATGTTTTTTACATAAAATCGAAAATTTTCGAGGTTTAACAGTCGTATGTTCCCTTAAGAAATCAGGATTTACATTGAGTGTACGCAGTAAGAGTAAATGTTTATTACACATCTAGTATATCCATACAGGGCGGAGATGAAAGGCGAAGTGGAATATCGAAGATAAATGAGTAACTAGACTTTAATCGAGATTTCAGAGACTGGTAAAAAGGGTCATAATGTTCTGCCGGGAACAAGACTAAAAATTCGAAAAAAATAATGTATATTGACGACATCTACCATAATTACTGTATATAAGGAATGGTTTATGCCTGGAACAAATAAATTATGAAGAGAAACTACGACCGGAATCATCAGTACGTAATGTGCATGGTCACCTATAATCTCTTCTAAACCATGACCAGTTGTTGTCAAAGGTTCGAGCAGGTCTGTTTATTTTCGAATGCAACCTGTACAGTAATCTAGCTGCATTACATAGAAATATTTAGCCACATACTCCGGCGATGTTCTCAAATCACAGCTATTCAAGGGAAGAACAGTCTTCAGCATGCTAAAACTCATCGATACTAGACTGTGGATGTCTGGCGACACGTAGTACGGATGGGTAAATCTTACTTCTCCTTGTACTCCAGTGACACAGAGTTCTGAGTCCACATGAGGACTGGAGAGGCTTACTCTCCTGACTGTATATAACTTCAGCTTCGGGATGGACGTTAGATACTTTTGAATGCATTTCAGGGACCGGCGGCTCAGATCAACAGGTGCAAATCAATTCTCAAATGCATGCTGTGGATGATATTCCCATCTTTGATGGTCACGATCTCTGCTATGTTGACTAGCAGCATGAAGAGGATATTATTACTGAATTAGTTAACCAAGATGGTAATTGTAACATACATATAGACAGTTGTGTTCAGGACTGGTTCGCAAAGCAGGAAAGCTGATGACTGTCACTTCCAACCAAATGGCTCGATCTTAATGTAAATAAGAGATTGTTCTTAAAAGGAGTCTTGAATGTCATCGCTATCTAAATTGACGGCCAGATTAATGGTAAATTGAATAAGAACTTCTTCAGATGTTATCCAGCGTGCCCGATAAGATCCCAATTATTGTGAAGGAACATGATAATGTAACTCAGTATTATTTCTGAAAAACAGATTATGTGATATGTTGTTTGGAGTGTTTATAAAAATGTTTGACACTATTTATCGAAAATATATAAATTGGTTAACAAGATATTTCAGTTCTCACATGGTTATTGTGTTAAACATAGAAAATATAGTTTTTGAAATGAAAGAATAAACGTTTGATTCATAATTGAAGCGTTTTGAGATTAAATTCATCAAAATAACGCATCCCTTTCATAAGCCTAACAAATTACGTTGTTATTTTCTTTATGGTTATTGGCCATTATAGAGTGCATTTAGTTTCCATAGAAAGGCACACCTATTATCTCTATATTCGTACCGACAGAAACTGTAGAGCATTTGCTATAACGTTTGGAAATAGGTTTTACTTGATAAAACCCCCTTATAAAACAGAATGTAAGCACTTACGATTTCGTTTCTACTTTAGTGTCCGAAGAGCTGTGATGAATTTATCTATTGCCAATATACTTTCACACCACATTTCTTAAGTGCAGACGCCAATGCACGTAATGCCACTGATATAAAGAATCAGGAATTTTCGCTCGCCTGATCATTATATACTTTTCTTATTACCCTAAGGATGGTTATTGCAAGCGGGCAACATGATGTCGTAAGCATTGTTGCAATAAACTGTGTGTCGTGAAATGTTATTCTCGACATCATTTTTATAAAGTCTGTGATAAAATGTCTCACAATACGCATGCGATCAAAGCTCTTTTTAACAACACTGAGCTTGGGAATCTCATCTATCAGATCACTGCAAACTGCAGGCAACGGTCTGCTGTATTCTTTAGAATTACAGAGCCAGGGAAAAAACTTGATTTTATGGGAATGACACTTTTTTATCAATTTAATATTAGCTCATTATCCAGACCCTTAATAATACAGATTCACTGAAGTAGCAATGAAAGAACTTACTAGATAATTCCAGACAGCATTGCATATTTCTGCTCGCGAACTGTATCTCTGGTACCTTTTAAGTTCTGGACCTCTTAATTTCTCCACTGGTTGTGTGTATTGACATGAAAAGAATAGTATATAATAATCTAATGTATATTTGCAATTAAAGTTTCGTTTTACTGAAACTATTTCAATTTTAGAGAAGAAACACAAGAATATTGATCTAGAATAAAGTCATGATTAGTAATCATAACAGATTGCATGAATGGTAGTTATTACAAAAAATTCAAGTCATAAATATTGACTATAAAAAATAAGATTAAATTTTGATTCCTAAAAATTCAACAATTTCAAGTTCAATTCCAATCAAAATCCAAGAAATTCTATAATTCCAAAGTTCTATATGGGAATTATAATTATAAACTATAATATGCATATACAATGAAAGCTATAACAATTTAGTTTCATTAAAACACTTTAAATTTATTAATGCATCCACATAAATAAGAAATTTAGTAGAGAGGATGTTTGTACAAATAAATACATCATAAATATATTTTAACATGCAAATCAAATTTTTAAAAACTTGCAGTAACAAATAATTAAATGAAATAAAAATACATTTCAATAAGTGATTAATATAAAACAATGCCAAATGCATCTGGAAATGATAACTACTATTCCACACTGTTATAATAAATCTGAATTTAAATGCGAATCAACGTTGATTTATTGCGTCTATATTGTCAAGCAGGCTTTCAATTATTATGAATTTGTATGCAGCAAGTTCTAGAATTCTCGAGATACATATGGATGTCCCAAGCTAAGGATTTGAAGGACGCATTTGAATTATGTATGACGGAGATGATACATATTGACGACTGGGACATATGGCTATGAGAATGAGACGACGCGTATCTGGGAAAAGCTATGTATTATACTTTATAATATTTTTCAAATCTTTCTGCCTTCTTTTATAGTGGTGTATTCAAATCAGTATTAATAAAATTCATTATTTACCTTAAATTTAATAAAACAGTCTATAATAACAATCAATTCATCACGTTATTCTTAATTCTTAATACAAAGAATATCAAATGAACAACCTTTATGAAAAATAGTATTAAGAATATTTTATTGGCTTCTTCTTTTGATTTAAAGGTATATTTTAATAGTGTTTATTTTTAATGAATGTTAAATCTGATAAAGTTGATCAGATTTAAAATTCATTTAATCTGTATAATTCTACTGAAATATTTTTGCAAATCTAATTCAATAAATTAGTCGATGAACAGTATAACTACTAAAAATTATTTTTAAACATTTTTGTAACAATGAGGATTAGTGAATTCAATGAATTTTTCTTTTAATTTTGTATTTTTTTTATTTATCTGAAATTCACATTAGCTGCAAGTAATAATTTTATTTAAAACCTTCTCTTTTGAACGATTTATCTATAAATGCAAAAACATACATATTTTCTTCAGTTAATCTTGTCAGAAATTATCAAAAATTATATTTTACTATCGGAAAAACGAACTTTTTTTACAATTTTCAAATGTAAAGTTATTGAATGTTAATTAGGAGAAAACTGAAAAAAACTATAATGCGATTATTTAATACTTAACAATTACGACTTCTTTAATTAAAATTGTTTTAAAAACTGTCTAGTCTCCTCACATGAAATATAAATTTATTTCAATATTTATTAGCTTCTTTATACTTTAAACATCCCTTTAAAGATTTTACTTTAGTTTATACCTTTCGTATCCTTTCTTTGAATATTTTTTAATGTTAATACAATATTTCTGAACAATGTAACAAAACTAATTTAAAAAGCAGGGTGAGGAAATCTGCAGAAACAAAGTTTCCGTCATGGTAATGATTTCTTTAAAATCAAGTCATAAAAATGATTATAGAGTTATGTAACAAATCAGGGCCTGTGGACATTTCCAGCTTCTTGCATTGAAATATCTGTATTCTTTGAATGTCAAACTTCTTCAAAATAGTATATTTCTAATCCTGTATGTTTCTTAACGCGTTCTACAAAAAGCACTAATAGATCTTATATTTAATAGCAATGTATATAATTATATAATTTTTAAGAATAAAATACTAATCGAAAAATTATAGACAAAGACAGAGACGCTTTTAATTTCTTACAAATCTTTATGGAATTTCCATAAGAAATAATCTTTCTAATTGCATAAGGTTAAATAGCAACATAAAATGCAATTTATTTATATGTGTTATTTTTCGCAATAAAATGGAAACTTTGTGTATTTCTATTATAATGCATATACATTTATTTTATAAGAGCAATAAAATAGGAACTTGCTAAACGACAATCTTATATATAATATTTTACACGGGTTAGATTAAAATAAGGAATATTCATTGATTGTGAGAAATAACCAAGAAAGTAATAATGAAATAATTTAAAATTCAGAAATTACGTCTCACATTTTTCTATCCCCTATTTTACTGTTTTTTACGATTTTATGAAGAGTACTTAAAATTATGTACAATTTACAAAATAATGTAATGTATTGTTCCAAAATTTTAGCGGAAAAACAGGCTCTATTTTTATGTAATTTCAATATTAATGAATTACTAATTATTATTATCATTTAATTAATTATTAAATCGAAAGAGAAAACATTTATAGTTAAATTTCTGACTTCGATGTATTTTTGAACATCTCTGTTAAATTCATTCACCAAGAATTTAATTATCGTTGGAGATTAAAGGTTTTAAAAATTTTACGATAATAATTGCCATATTCATATGAATCTAACAAACATTTTTAATGCTTTATAAATAGGAAAAAGTTTTACGTTGTTTATAAATAGTAACAGTTTTTAACTTTTATTTTTAATTTTATATTTGAGCCCTCATGGAGTGTTTGCGTGAAACGTCTTTTTTAACAATAATATATTAAAACTAAAAGTATGGTTTTAAAATTATTTTTAAAAAAAGCTAAAATCATTCGCTGTAATTAACATCCAAAAGATGGATGTTAATTACTGCAAACTATCTTCAAACAGAAAATTCATTGATTTCGATTAAAAACTCAAACACAAGAAGTTCAAACGTCAGTCTTTAAAAAGAAAAACTTACTTCCTGAAAGCTAAAACACACACAAAACTTCCCGTAATTTTTATTTAAATCTTAACAAGCAAATACACAAATACGTCGTACAAGTCAAAAGACAAGAGAATCGATTACACGCATCAATTAATTTAGACGCTCAAGCTCTAAATAAACGACATAATGAGGGAAATTATTTTTCTTAGTCTCTGGTAAAACAAAGCTCAGAATAGAAAAATTCTAAGTCTCTTTAAATCCTTTTAGACTGACTTTGAGCAAATTAATTTGCCAAGTTAAAGAATGCCTCTCACCTGGAAATGTTTGCAAAACTTCGTTAAAGTATTCAGATAGCCCAGGACTTCAAATGATGTGCTTGAATAAATTAAATTTTATTTCTCTAGCTGTTCGTGATCCTCTGCCCTTTTTTATTTTTTTGAGCCCGTCTTCATAGACTTTCCAGCGATGTCCAATAAGAGATAACATTAACTTCCTCTAATCAATACATTTTCTACTCCCTAGTCTTTCGGAACTTGCTGCAAAGTAAACTGCCTGTGACACCTGGCACTTACGTGAGGACAGAAAATTGTCACCTTTCCGTGCGAAAGGCCTCGCACCTCTAATTGCTAAGAACATGTCTGTGCCTCAAATCGATGCCAGGAGAAAATTAATTTAAGTGAAATCTTTCGCTAAAGTAATCATTCTTTGGGAACAATCGTTTTCACTCGAAATGGTTTTGGAAAAAAATCTCAGGTAATTAGATGGCATTGGACAGTAACTGCATGATAATCGCTGAAATTAAATAAAGCTTTTATTCCTTTTTTTAAAGAAAATTATATGCTAGTTTATTCTATGTGACATTAATGATATGAATTAATTTCGATTTAAAGTATTTATCTTGAAAATGAGAATTGTAAGAACAAATCAAAAACCAGTTTTATGAAATTCGAACTTCATAAAGTATTTATTCCTTTCGAGCTAGAATTTTAAAACTCAATTTTATCTTTGTTTTCATTTAATCTGTATGACGTTACAAGAAATAAAACGACAAATATTTACAGGAAAGCGGATACAAGAAATTAATTTAAATCTACAGAAAATTCAAAAGCCGATATTTTATTTTCCATTATAATAACTGTGGCACGATTAAAGATTTATATTGCCAAATTTATATTCCTTAATGTTTTACTCTTTGTTATATCTCATGGTGTGTTTTTTTTGCTTTTGCTTTTCAATAAAGTTTCACACATACTCACCCAACCGACAGGGAGCCGTTTAGGCTCCGAGTTCGGGAGATTGCTGTGGTGTTATGTTATGTTCTAAAGACTTTTAAGTATTTATTTTTAGAGATTGATATTAAACATACTGCCATTACTTTTTTCTTGTTATTCTTTTAATTGAATTTGAAATTTTTTAACCATCTTTACCAGTTCCACATACCTCTAGCACCTTAACACCACACCACGCCGCTGTCTCTAGAGATCATGTGGCTCCTACACTGAAGGAAAAAAAAATCCCAACGCTAAGTAAGAGTATAAGAGTAAGAAGAGTAAGTAAGAGATAAACGAAATTTGATAGGCGTGTTTATACATCTGAAAGACGACGTCCATTCAAATTTCGCGCTAGGCGCATAAGTGTGGCGCTAGTAGGGCCACTATGAACATGCAAATCAGGTTTGCTTTAAATACGCACTGTGAAGTTTCTGAGCGTTATTTATCGTTGAGATTTGACGTATTGAGTTGATGTTAGTCAAGAATGCCTTTAAGAAGACGAAGAAGCCATTATTAACAGCTCACTGAGTTTGAACGAGGTCGTGTAGTAGGGCTACGAGAAAGTGGATTTTCTTTCCGCGGTATTGCAGAAAGATTTGGCAGGAATGTATCTACTGTACATGATTGTTGGCAGAAGTGGTCAAGGGAAGATACTGCTTCAAAAAGACCGGATTCCGGGCGGCCACGTGGCACTACTGAGAGGGAAGACCGTCATGTTCGGCGTATAGCTGTGGCCATCGTACTGCATCTGCGGCAGAATTTCGAGCTTCAGTTTGCACCACAGTGACACAACGAACTGTTACAAATCGGTTACTTCAAAGACAGCCCCGAGACAGACGCCGTGTAGCGTGCATTCCACTGACTCCAAACCACTTCCGTTTGCGACGTGAGTGGTGTCAAGCTAGAGATCATTGGAGGACGGAGTGGAGATCTGTTGTCTTTCTGATGAAAGCCGGTTCTGCCTTCGTGCCAGTGATGGCCGTGTGTTGGTTAGAAAGAGGCCAGGTTAGCACCTGCCACCAACCCGTCTGCGGCCTAAACACACCGGACCTACACCTGGAGTTCTGGTCTGGAGAGCAATTTTTTATGACAGCAGGGGCACTCTCGTGGTTATCCCACGCACCCTGACTGCAAATTTGTACGTCACTCTGGCGATTCAACCTGTTGTGCTGCCATTCATGAACAGCATTCAAGGGGGTGTTTTCCAACAGGATAAAGCTCGCCCTCATACCGCTGTCGTAACCCAACATGCTCTACAGAGTGTAGACATGTTGCCTTGGCCTGCTAGATCCCCAAATATTTCTCCAATCCAGCACGTATGGGACATCATTGGACGACATGTCCTGCGTCATCCACAACCAGCATTAACCGTCCCTGTACTTACCGACCAAGTGCAATGGAACTCCATGCTACAAACAGACATCCGGCACCTGTACGACACAATGCATACACGTTTGCATGCTTGAATTCAAAATTCTGGCGGTCACACCGGTTATTAATGTGCCCGCATTTCACATTTGAAATGTCTCTTCTCGCGCTTAAAATTACCTGTGATCTTGAAACTTTAATCAATTCAATATGTTACCTAGACAATTGTGTTGCCGATATTTCATTACTCTACAATAATTTTTTCTTGGTGTTGGGATTTTTTTTCCGTCAGTGTATAAAGTTCCACATACCAGAGCATTCGGTACTTATACCTGGGACTATCTATAGAATGACTTGTCTACTATCGTAAGCAAATTTGGGTAAATTTACTCTGTGACGATGAGTGCTTTCAATTTTTTGTGCATATTTTTTTGAGTTGGACAAAGGTTTTGTTAATCACCAAGAAAATAGCAAATCAATCTATTAGTTTCAAACTTCATCCATTATGACGTAGCAATGTTGAATTATATCTTTTTAAAATTGAGTCTAAATTTCTATTCTCCGATATTTCAAAAGAAAGCACAATATTCCATGATCCGTGTAGATAGCTCGGAAGAGAATGCTTTTAAGCTTAGTCTCTAATTTAAAAGGTTGTTAACTGCTAAATTCGCATCTCCTCAGTATGCCAGTTTCCATAAGTTTATTTCTGAAATGGAATTTAGTGGCAAAAGAAATGCACACGAGCTGCAACACTTGTCCTTTGATAAATTGTTACGTCAGTTTTTAAATGCTATGGTTGCAATGACTCCAGCTACAGAAATAAGCAGCATTCGCGGGTAGTACTGACAAACTTGTTGATATTGCATTAAGAACAGATAAAATAGAGGGTCGTTAGGAAACTAAGTTCCGTTACTGTTTAAAAGAAAAAGGAGACCGATGTGGACAAAGATACATATTTAATTACGATTCACAAACCTTTCACTACTTTTCGACGTTGTCACCCAGCACACTGATGCATTTATCGTATCTAGAGACAAGGTTTGGTAGTATGACAACATCGTAAGAGGAAGCAGACTGTGAGGTTAGCCAGGATGTTATGGCATCATCGTTGTCTTCATCGTCATCAAAACGCTGGCCACTAAAGAATCGCTTCAGGTGCAAGAAGACGCAGATTGTTTAGTGTTGGTGTCATTTTATGGCACGACAATGTCATGGCACATTCCGCTCGTGTGACTGAACAACTTATCCAGTCCTCCCGTTGGGAACAAATGAATCATCCGCCGTATAGCTCTAACCTGGCACCAAGTGACTTTCACTTATACTTGCACGTGAAGTGATCCTTGAGTGCCAACGTTTTGATAACGTTGAAAAAGTGAAAGATTCTGTAACATCCTGGCCACATACTATGATGCTGGCATACAAAATCTTGTCTCTCGATTTGATAAATGCCTCAATGTGCTGGGTGGCTACTCCGAAAAGTAGTGTATGGTTTGTGAATCGTTATTAAATATGTTTCTTTGTTATCATCTGTATCTGTTTTCTTTTACAAAGCAACGGAACTTACTTTCCGAACAACCCTCGTAGATGAAATATTTGGTATTGCGCCGTCTGTAAATTCCATCGAGACTGGGTCTGCACACATGATGCAGCTTGAAGACCAAATAATATAGTTTACCACCGTGGTGAAACTATTTCAAAGTATTGTAGAAGAATCTCGTGAGAATCTTGTCGATTGTTCTTTAATTTCAGAGTTCTCCTATTTATACATCACAATATCATCACATACTGTTTGCTTCTAATTGTTATGATTTAAACTCCTCAACGTAGAATGGCATGCCTGACTAGTTCATATTTAAATCTGTATATAGGTCAGAATAGCAATTAATTTAAACGTCAAAAATCACTCAGACACGACAAAGTGTCTGAGATGCCATTTACTTCCTTATATGTATTCAAATAATATTATGCCCCAAATAGGATGTGCCACTTCATTAAAAGGTTAAATAAATTTAATTTAAGAAGATGATTATATACTTCTAAATTTTACAATTTATGTAAGGTTTGAAATTATGTAGCACCTTAAGTAAGCAAACTTATTTTGAAATTCTCCTTAAAGTAAATTAAAAGATCGTGCTGATATTAAAGCGAAATTTGGATTGTTTTGGCAGTTAAATCATTTTTCGATCTTATAATTTTCAGAGAACATGGAATATTGAATATTATGTCAAAATTAAAATATAAATAAATATCACATTCATTTTGGTTTGTGAAAAAGTGTTCATCATCATCATCAAATTTAGAATGAGTTTTGCCAAAAGGAAAACTATGCATTACTCAGAAATGATAACCATTTATAAAAAGAATAAAAATAGCTGTATTGATTATAAGTAACAAGTTCATGTCAAATATTTTCTGGATGATAATGCTATTTTTTAGATAGGAACAAAATTTAAAAAAAGGGTGAAATCGAAATAATTCTGAAGAATGGTACTGTAAAACAATAAGTAATTGCCAGCCACATGAGAATATGAAATGGCTTATTAGTCTGCAAAATTAAAATTTCTAGCATATCTTTAACTTTATTCTTAGACAGAAAACTTATAAAACTGAAGCCTGTAGATAATATTACTGGACGTTTTGAAGAAAGGATTTGCATATTTCAAAGAATTATTTGATTTAGCTTTTATATAAAATGAAATTGTTAAAAAATTAATAATACTTAGACTGTTCTGTTCAGAAAATAATCACAACGAAATGTGTTCCAGATTCAGAAGTATTACTTGATTACTTTTATCTTCTGTAAAAGAATAATAACATGATTTTTGAAGGCAATTGTTTTAATACTTTAAAATACTACATTGATCGTTGAAATACTAAATGCATAGTTTCAAATGTACTTTTTAGGATTAAAGCAGGTAAACTTTTAATGGGAAGCATTACTTAATGGAAAATTCGCTATCAGGCGAAAACTAATAAATGTATTTAGAAAGAAAAATATCCAAAACATTAAGGTACTTAAAATTCTGATGAAGAAAACATTTTAAAGGATCACTCCTCTCTCCTCTAAAAAATTAAAAGGATTAAACTGTAAATCCACTTTTGTGAAATACCACGTTTTATGGCCGTGTCCAATCATACAGAATATTCTAATAAGATCTTTAATTGCTCCTTGAAATTTCATCATAAAAACAAATGCATGCAAAAAATTAAATTGCAAAGTCTAACAAAAAGTAGATTTATGGCATTTTAATAAACTAAGAATATTAATCAATATTTTTCTGTTAGGTTTTTGTTTAATTAAAATATTTAAGTATTTATACAAGCAAATTTTAAAAAGAAAAATTACTATTAATCCTTCATGATAAGCAATTATTGCTCCTGAAAAACTGGTAATTCTTAAAATTGTGAATAAAATTATGGTAGATATATTGAGGATCTGCACTATTAAAATTTATCGTGTATGTATGTATATGACGCAAAAATAATTATTAACCACTGAACGGACAAACGCGCCAAAATTACCAAAAGATGGGGAATAATTCAATGAATCCATTTTGACTATTTAAATACTGAAATTACAATTAGTTAAAAAGATATTAATTAAAAACTCCAATAAGATTGAATGCTTTCAACAATACATTTTTTTATTTCTGCAAGCTTCGTCTACACTATTAAAATTCGGCATGTATGTATGTATGTGACACTAAAACAATTATTAACCGCTGAACGGATAAACGCGCCAAAACTACCAAAACATGGGGAATAATCCAAAGAATCCAGTTTGACTATTTAAATTCCGAAATTACAATTACTTAAAAAGATATTAATGAAAAACGCCAAAATGAATGAACGCTTCAGCAATACATTTTTTTATTTCTGCAAGCGACATCTACACTATTAAAATTCGGCGTGTATGTATGTATTCGAGATAGCCCGTGCAACGCCGGGTCACGCAGCTAGCTGGCAATTAAAATCTGTGAAGTATATTATTTAGTAGTAGTTTCTTTCGATCTAAGATAAAATAATTTAATTCCTATCTTTCTGATCTTACATCTCTAAATTTGGACTATCTGAACATTTTCTAAGTTTATAGTAATAGAGAAGTAATTTTAATGGAAAGCAAATAGTAGAATTTTTTGCAGTTTATTTATCTTCAAAAGATATTAATTAATTTTTTTATGAAGAACACTTTACACTATGAAAAAACTAGCTTAAAAAATTCATCGGTCCAATTAAGAAAACCCGTTTCCAGAATTGGGCCGCCAATTTCTTTAAGCTCAATTAAAGCAAGAATATTTTTTTAATTCTCAAATCCACACCATGCATGAACCCAAATATGGCATTTTATGCACCGTATTATTTCCCTTTCTCTATTTGTTTCTTCAGAAATGATAAAAATTATACGTATCCTTAATTTTAATTATTTTAGATGCAACATTTTATGGCTTTAGACGCATTTTATTTTTTACTCGCTTTGAGTTGTTCCAATTCCAGTTTACGATGACTACTAGCGATTATAAACTGCTTTCTGAGCAACTCCTATACTTTAAGATAATAACACCATTGATTTAAATGATCGAATTTAGGCAACCATTTGTGGTTCAATATAGGCATCCTTTTGACAACAATAAAAAATTCCCTATTCTTAATTTTAACTATTTTCATAAAATGATTATAGTAAATGGTAGCTAAAAAAGTTTCTATTTGAAGATATAAAAACTTATTTTCTTATTTCATTTTGAACAGCGTAAGAGCGTTTTGTCTTTTTTTTTAAATAATTAATCGTTGTTACCAAAATTAAAACATTAGTTCGCTAACTGTAACAACGTAGTGCTTAAAAATTATTTCATACACCTTATTTATATCGTTGCAACAAAACTTTTCTATTTTAAGGCCCAAATAATTAATAAAATTGAAGTGATGAAAACGGTCCAATCTAGGCTCCTGTCCAAAGTCGACGACTCTCCCTACTTCCAGTTATATTTTTAGGCTCCCCGCTTTTATTTTCATAATCTTAAACCATTTCGATTTCGGTTGGTTGAATTGTGTTCTTACATCTTTTAATAAAGTATACAATAAGATATTATCCCTACATCGGGCGCAACCGGCCTGACAGACACATCTCAGATATTTTCTGCCTCCCTCCACTTTTAAAAAGGTTAGAAGTCCTAGCCGTCTATTTTCTTTACATGAACTTTGGAATCCCCCAATTCAGTTGATTCCCGCGCTTCGTGGAATGCAGTTATTGTCATATTGATCTCACAGGCACATTGCGCCTGAATTCGTCACATATATGAAATGACATGTAATTTCCAATTCTAGCGTTTAATTTGCCCATTTCATGACTGTGTGATGTGAAATCTATTGCTGTTAAAAACAGCATAAAAGCCAAATAGGAGTTAAACCGAAAATGTGAGAAGACAGTAGGAATACACACCAGCCTCCAAATGCGGCTGAAATGGTTTCGTCCTACCGTAGTTCATCGAGAAAATTCCCATTATCCACCCCTAAAAGACGATTTTATTCATTTTTTCCTTTAAACTTTCCCACAAAGGTCCGTGATTACTTTTGGAAAAATAAAATTAAAATTAATGGGTATTAATAATATTAATTACGAGTGTTTTACCTGTGACTGTTATATGCATTGCCCCCGAACTCGATGGTGCGACTGACGGAGGATTAAAAGAATTCAAATTTAATACTCCATATATTGTAATAACCATCACATCAAACTCATAATATTCACTTGATAAAGAAATATAGATAAAACACAAATAAGAAAAATATAACCTCATTTGCTTCTCAAATTGATAGAAAACTAATATGCAATATTATATTTAGGAGGTATTTGCTTATTATTTTATTTATTTAGCAAATATTTTATTAATAAAACCACAATGTTTACTTTACATTTTCTGTAAAAAAAACTGAAAATATAGTTATTATAAATACTCACTGAATTTCTTGGGTCTTTTTTTAAGTATTATACTGAAACAAAATTATAAATAACAAATTGCTTTCATAATCGTATCATATAAAACAATCATATAAAAACATAAGAATAAAGATTTTCTCATAAAGTATTTCAAAAAGATCTTTTGCAACATTTTATAGTTATAGGAAAACTTATAATACAAATACTTTTTAACTGGTATAGTGAGACTTAGCAGACTATAGTGAGACTTAAGTTTTGCAATAGCTAAATTTACTTTGTAGTTTTGTAAAAAACTTTATTCATTAATATCTTCGACTAATTTCAAAATAATTTAGTAAAATCAATTGTCATAAGCGACTCATTTTACTTAGAATCCGGCGAGTCTCCAAAAATAATTCGACATTTTATTATTTATATTTAGTAATCCAGAATATTATGTTGGCAAACATTAATTTACTTGAGGAAAACAGCTAAAGATTACTTTAAAAAATAGGTGAAATCAGCTTGCATTTCAGTCGAGATAAAAGAACCTTTATTAAATATTGTAAAACTCTTAAAAAGGGTTCTCTAAATTAATATATTAACCAACTGTTTAGAAAAAATATAGAATAATTTTCTTTATGCTTGTAACCAATATTTCGAAGTATGTTTTTTTATATCTTTTCAACACAAAATTTATTGCATAAAACATGTTTTGAAACTGTTCCGGTAAATGGCATAAAAGCGTAAAAATATGCTTTTTGGAAGTGTCCTTTATCAAAAATGTCATTGGATATTATATTATTAATATCGAATGTCATTCTGCCTACAAAATTAAAATTAAACTAAAGAATCAACAAAATTCAAAACTAAGCAAGCAGAACTCACAAAAGCAAGCAAAATTATTTTTGCTTCTAAATATCTAAGTTGAAGTCAGGAAAACTTCTTCTGTTTAACAAGTGTTATTTTGAAAATTTTATTGGCATAAAATTCGTCATATTCCTCAAAAATAAATTAATCCATACTGCAAACTCTTGAAAAAAATATGTTTTGCAAGTTCATTTTTCTTTTTGACGGATGAATATATATTTTTTATTTTTGTATTTTGGTTATTTTTCCAAATTATTTTTAAATTAAAATATATATTCTCCGCATTTAGATTTATCTTCGAAAGAATGTAAATAAATTATGTTTGTTGAATGATTTCAATTCCGTCTCTCAAATGAAAAAAAAATCATGCCAAAGAATATTATATCTCATAACTAGACACAAATATAATATAAACAATATTACAAACACAAAATAATATTTTGAATACGAGCAGGAAATTTTTGATTAAAACACAGTGATTTATATGGATTCAAATTCTAAAATTCAGAGTCCAGGAATTTTCGTGTGAAAAAGAATTAAATTGACAACCATGAATTTAATATTGTCTAAATCTGTGAAACCATCTGAAACTGTCCTGGAGGCTTCTCCTCTGAAGTCCCTTAATGTTTCGAATCGAATTTTCACCCTCTTCATAGAAACTGGCATTTATCTATTTGTTGCAAATGAAATGCGTCTTAGCATTGACGAGATACAGTTTTCGATCTTTACAAGTCAAGATATTTGGAACAATACGATGTGATATAACTGAGCTTTAGTCATGAAATTGTCGTCTAGACTATTCAGTCTTTATTTTATTCCTGTCAGCTGTATAGAAGGAATTCCTTTGGGGCAATAAAGACTTCAGATTCTAACATAAAATGAAGCTTGACGATTTCAGTGATTGTTCGACGAGTAATTCCGGTGACAAGTTTTTTGCAACTTGTTTCTCAGACGGAATAGCCGTAGGGAACTATACAATCAAGAGCAAATATGCGATTTCCCTCAACGTCGAAATATTTCATAGGCTTAATGCGACAAATTTTTTTTAGCTGAACGTAGTATTTGAATCTGTTGTTTTAATCATTTTTGTCAAAACAGAAATTGTCTCGGTACTTTGAATTAGAGCTTTAAAACCGGAAATTATCTCTTCTAATTTGAGAAAAAAATAAAGTTGTCGAGATCACTGAAAAAATTTTGTGTTAAAATTATTTTAATCTTTATGGTTACGGCATAGGATGAAGAAAGATATCATCTCACTGTGTCGCTATCTTTATTTAAATTTAAGCTAAACTACTTAAATCTTTTGAGTAAAGGACAGCAACTATTCGACCAAATACCGAGTGCAGAAACTTTCCGAGAAACAATCAAAGTAAAAATACAAGTTAGATCAAAAGAAACAATAATTTAAATGATTCAACTCTTTATAATAGATACTCGAAAGTTTTACTACCAATAGTGGCAAAATATTCAAAGCCGTGATGCATAGATTGTCGTTCACTATTTTATTTCACACATTATACCAGCAGCAGTTGACAGTTAGGTAAGAAGAATATCCTTCGAACAAAATGAACTTCCTATAGAAGTTGTATTTAATGCACACTAGATTATGAAATCTATGCATATCATATCTTCTAGCCGTTGTGGCCAAAGGCCAGGGCCTACAGGCCCGATTCATTAGTATACGTATGTAACGTCCAGGTAATTTCTGATATTATTTTTGAAGTCAGTTGACACTCCATCAAACAATAACAACGTTCATTGTCGAACTGATGATGGAAAGTAATATTGGCATGATATCTTGCAGAAAAATTCCATCCGAGCTGTTTTTCAACCATCTAGTTAGATTTTACAGTTCTGTCAAAAAGTTGCGCACTATGTCAATCCAAACTTTAATAGATAATCTTGTTTGGTTGGCATTTGTCATGCTTATTCTTCACTGTTTAAAGCTGAGTATTGCAGGTGGTAAACAAGCAACCAGAGTGTAAACGCAGTCCTATGAGTGAATAAGATTTACAAATCACTTCCAACTACTGATCAAATCAAATCCGTTTACGCCCACATGTTCCTTGCCATAATCTGCATCTTTTGATGTCTTCTGCCATCTTCACATTTTAGTTAGGTGTTTTATAATCCTCTCAGGCGCAAAAAATAGATGAATTTCGTTTACACATAAAGTATGAATATTTTCTTTCAGTTTTTCGAAAGAATTAAAAAGTTTACTTTTTTCACTAATACCCATATCGGTTATTTGTGACATGAAGTATTCATGAATGAGTGGATGTAGAAGAAAAGAGTTCTGTCTGATTCTGAGTTTTGGGTGAGAATTTGGCGAAAAATCCCGATTTTCTGTTGTGTTCATTACGAAAATGAAATGGTTTCATCTTCATTAACATATATTTATTATCCGAGAATATAAGAGAATTTCTCTGTATGTATTAATTTTGTCCTAAGATTTTATAAAGATTTCTTTTCGGAAGCTATTTCAAGACGTGAGAATAAAAACATTAAAACAAGAAAATTGTTATGACCTGAAATTCACATAGTATATAAAAATTATCCTTGAGTATATCTTCTGATTGCCAACTTATAGCAGAAGAGGATTGTACCTGTAGTAATAGTGAAGTGCTGTTTGCCCTCTGATAATGTCGTGTTAATTATAAGAATCTATGAATATGATTTTAGTAATTACATGTGTTTCGCAGGTTGCGATAACACAAATCATGCACTCCTGATGATGAATAGAACGACTAAGTAACTCGATATTTTTTAAAAAGAAATCTTGTCGCTCTTCTTACAAATTGTATTTATAAATTTATTCTATTAAAATTAATCCACAGGCTTTTTGACCGTATCTTTATTTTATGCATAAGTCTCCATATATCCTTTGTGATAAGTTATCAAATTCAGAATTTGACAAATCATTATATTTTTAGAAAACAATTCTATTTTGAATTAAGACAATATTTGGAAAAAAAAACATAAAATCATTAATTTTATATAACCTTCGATTCATTTTAAAGGACAAAAAGGATATTTTTTTAGAACAAATTACTCATTTTCTAAATTGATCTGTTCTTTTCTATTATTGCTTTATAAGATAATACTATTTTGACAATTCATAATTCTGCAAAAAATTAATACCTTTTTCTTTGCAACTGATAATTTTTCTTTTATCTTCATTAAGATTTGATATTACATTTTATCAAATGTAATATTAAATAGTAATGAAGATAGTGGAAGATTTAGCAATTTTTTATGCAAAATTATATTTGTAGTATCATTTTAGAACATTTCGTCAGTTATAACGCAGATTAACAATACAGAGACAATAAGAACGGATTAAAAGACAATAGCTACCTTAAGAGTAACGTTATTATTACACTAAAGTGAAAAACAAACTCGTTTGTTAAGTTCCATACCCTGTTAATTTCAAAAAATACCCAGAAAACCTGAGAGATCTCCCTCTCTAGAATACAAGAAATTTCTATAAAAATAATCTGATTGCTCACAAATTGTGATCAACTATCTGTCATCAATACCATATTAAAAATACGAAATGAAAATCGAGATGATATATAATATTTATTTATTCAAAAAATGACTCAAACGCCTCTTACAATAACAAGATGAATGCAATGGACACCATCACAAGTGAAATTCGAAACAAAAGATTGACATGTTTTTCTAACACTAAGAACGAAAGAAGCTGATGAATAATTTCTTTTCACTGTTCATCCGATTAGGTCCTGCATCCAAATTTTACATATAAATTCGTAGATACAAGTTGAGAAAAAAATGGTTAATCCATGTTAAAAATTAAAATAAATAAATACATTATTTTTCAGTTATTTTCGTATGATTTAAAGTTGTATAAAAATATTCACGAAGCCTCTTCTTCTGTACTTACTAGATTGCAGAAACAATGTATTCTTTATTCTCCTAATATATTCGAACTAAAAACAGCCTCTTGACAATTTTTGTTCATATTCTTTAGCCTGAATATTTTAATAACGATTTCTTTTAAAATTACAACTGTATCAATTTCCAAATCCATTAAAATTTGCGCAGGGGATATAATTCAGGATATAAAACGGTATTCTTTAACATATACAAGTATTACTTTATTAAAAATAAGTTTTTTCATACTTTCAATCCCTTATAAATATTTTCTTTTGTTTTTCCATCGGTTTTGAAATATAGCAACTAATATATATTGGTAATAAGAGTAAAATGAGAACAATTTTATCGGGAATATATAATGTAGCTGTTGTTATATATTTAAATTATTTATTTATTAAATTTTAAAATATTTTTAAATTTAAATTAACGGAAATTTGAAATAATGAGAAGAAACAAAATATTTTATTCAGTTGCTGAAAAATTTTTTAAAAATCGATATGTTCTTTATGCTGCAGAATTATAAATCCGCCCCCCGAAAAAAATATTAGCTTTTATCTACTCATAATTTAAAACGTAACAGCATTAATGCTATTTTTATATGTAATATTTATAAATGTAACAACAGATTATTGTTAATTCTCAATAACTTAAAGCATTTGAAATTCAAATTTTAATATTTAAAACAAATATCAGAAGTTATTTTTCACTTATCCTTAATGACACATCATTCTGAATAGTTTGAATGCAAGAAAAATTTAAATCGGGAATATATAAATATTTGACATAAAGGAATCAAAGTTTTATTAAATCTGCAGGATATATCTTGTTAATAGCGCTGCTAAATAAACTACCCACCACTCATCTTATAAATTATACATAAAGAAACTTTCCTACATAGATTTATTTTAAAGCTGAAATAAAAACAACCCAATTATAGGTAGAATATACATTTCACAGTAAACAAAACGTAGGCGAAGTCCTTTTCAGAACAATTTTCACAACATCGATTATCATCTATGACACTTCATTCAGAATTTTTCGGATGCAAGCATAATGCAAATAAAAATATATAAATATTTGACATAAAGGAATCAAATTTTATTAAATCTGCAGGCTATATCTTGTTTATAGCACTGCTAAATAATCTACACACCACTGATGTTATAAATTATACATAAAGGAATTTTCCTACATATATTTATTTTAAGGGTAAAATAAAAATAACCCTATTATACGCAGAATACTTTTATCAATAAACAAAATGTAGGCGACGTCATTTTGAAAACAGTTTTAACAAAATACAACATCGGAATTTATAGCAACGTTTCAGAAAGAAAGACATCTATCTGAACTACGAATATACAAAACGGAGATCTTATTTTTCATGAGTCTCATTATGATGACATATAAGTTATTTCCAAACTAAATATTTCATTTTCTTTCAACAAATAGCAGTATTGGAAAAGAAGACAAATTTATTGTAGCCGTAATGTTTATTATTAGATGAGATTCTTCTTTCTAACGCTCCAGCTTTTCTGGAAAATCAATGATTCTATGACGCTATAAATAAGTTTAACAGTATATTATTATCAGGTGTGAGAAGAAATGAATATTAAGAGGGAGGAATGCGAAATTGCGTGGCGTTCAATACCTATTATTTATAGATAAAAACTTCTATTTATTGATCGCCTTTATTCTAAATAAGGAATACGAAATGAGTGAGTAAATCTTATTACATATTAAATATTTACATCCGATTTAAAGTGATTATTGTCAAGAAAAATAAATATTTGCATTATTTTATCCTGAATGAAGATGAAAAACCGATAGTTTATTTGATAGAAAGTAATGGAAAATAATTCAGTTGAATTTTCTTGTGACACAAAACGAAGATATTATTTGCAATTATCTATGAGGAAAACTCTTGGAAAATCGATAATACTGAACCTTCCAACTGTAACATTTTTGATTACTCCTTTACTATGAACTTTAGTAATCAAAATGACCGATATTCCGGTCAGAGGGATAATGAACAAGGTGATTCTCCACTGATCTAAAAGGAGTGAGATTTAACGGTTTCAATTTTGACAAACTGTGACGTTTAATGCGTGTCCCCAGAATGCTGTTTTGCAAGTCAGTAATTTCTATTTTAACAATTCTATTAAACGATATTTGATAAATGTAAATGATTTCGTCAATTTAATTAGCGTGAGGAGTGTATTCACATAAAAACCTAGGATAGGTATTATATAAAACTATGAGTATATTTAATAATTTCAAATGTTTCAGAACAATGTTGCGCGCTTTACAGTTGTTTAATCATTCAAAAAATTCAAACAATGTTTATAACAGTAATTAAAAATAAGCGTTGTATCAATAACCAACATGAATGTCCCCCCCACATCTCTTTTTGTATACTTCAACAATATGGCTATCTCATACACTAAATTGCAAATTACAGAACAAACAATTACATATTTCATTTATATGAATTCAGTAAGAAAATCTTCTTATGCTTTATAGATCTTTTAACGTAATTAAAAGTATTTTAATCAATATTTAATCATTATTATCAAAGTTTAATTAATACTAAATCAATCACTTACACATATTTATGAAATAACTGTATTATTAAAGCAGCAGTCTGATAAACAACACCATTGCGTCAACGTCAAAACCTTTCCTTAAACACTATTTTAAACTACCTTTAATTTGATATTAATTCCCCTAAATCCAATTTTGCATTGTCCTCTCATTTCGCCAATCTTCCGATCGTTTTCCTAATCTCAGTTCACCAACAAACTGAATATGCATGCTGCTAAGAGTGCGATTTCGTCGTCGAAATCCGCATTACCTGATGTATGGAAGCCACTTCATTCATCCTAATCGAGCAGGCCGAGTTAAACCGTCTTTGCAAATGGCGCAACATGCCACCGGCGACGTTATCGAATGTCATCCAGACGGCAATCTCTGCGAATTCAATTCTCGTATGAGTTACCTGAGCTGGAAAGTTCTATGACAAGTGGGCGATGTCGATAATCTGAAATTTGTGTCCAGAACAGAATATAGAGACGCCCCAATCTTGTCAAAAGGCAAATCCTACCACTGCGGGAGACTGATGATTGTGATCAAGCGCAGTATGATGGATGGAGAAAGGATTTAGTGGCTGGAATTGGAAGGCCTCCTCCAGAGGGAGTTCAGATAAGGAAAGTGCATCTCCTGTTTTTTTTCAGGGGATTCAAAATAAATTCGGTATGTTGACTCGGAAAATAATAAATCTGATGAAAGAATGTAAAAGATTTTGTATGCTTGAATAGTAACTTCTAAATATTTTGACTAAAATTATATATTTAGAATATATTTATTGATATTTTTTATGTATTTTGAATGTTCGGTTCGGTTTTTAATTATAAATTATTATTATTCAGTAGAAATATATAGAATATTAAGTATTCAGAAACGGAATTTCAAAAATTAAATCTTTGCATGCTTCTTTTTTATATCCTCTCTGAATAACTGACGTTGCACCCCAGAAAGCAAATTTCTCGTTGATTTAAAGGGAAACATTCTATTTCTAATGCCTGTTTAATTACAATCGCACTGTCTGATTTTTTTTATTTACAAGCAGTATTGAATGGAAAATTGCATAACGTAGCAAACGCTTAAACTAGTTCTGAATGTCGAATGTACGGTACAAAGAAAAGCACTATTATGCATCTCTACTAATAACAAAGGAGAATGTGTGTGTGTCTTTGTATCCGTGTGTTGGTCCTCTACAGGACAGACCTCTGGGCCTAGAGCTACGAAATTTGGCACAAACATACTTTGGAGGGTGGGTTAGTTTAGTTGAGTTATATTAACGTTCCGTTTTGAGGCAACACTAGGGCTATTTTGAGACGGAACTCGTAATTTTGAACCGCGTTCAGATGACGAGGACGACAACTGGGCTGCCACCCCCTCTCCAAACTTCCACAAGCTATTTTCTCCCCACCGAAGTGGGTCGAACCATGTTTACACTCCCAGCTCTCTTGTATTTAAAATTACTGCGACTGTTCGGGCAATGCCTGTACCATCTTATCTTATTGTACCCAATAAATCCCGTCCTTCACATGCTGGTGGAGCGGCTCTCTCCCCGCTGGTCCTCTACCGGCCTTGCACCCTTTTTGGGTAGGCCGGGTCAGTGTGGGTATTTTTACGCCACACCAACGGGAGGACGTTTGGCCATTACCTATGATTTAGCGCGCAACAGGCCCCATACACGGCGGATTTTCAGTGGAATTGGCTTTTGAACCTGGAACCCTCCGGCCCCAAAACCGAGACCTTACCACTAGGCCACCGCAGCCACATTGGTGGGTGGGAATGTGCACCTCGCGGAGCACTTTTTTGAAATATTAATTAAAATTTTAATAAATTAAAAATTAAGTTAAATTTCGGCGTGTTTCCTTAATAATTTAGAACATATTACAGCACAAAAATTATTTTTACACCATATGAAAGTGGAAAAATTACTTTTTCAATGATATGAATTAAGTTGCAGTATAATGTTTTCTCCAATTTTAATAATTTTTAAATATATTTTTCAGCATATCTTACAATAATACTTTTCATTGTTGCAACGCAATTCAAACCGTTTTCATTTTTTAAACAAATATTTAATTGCGTATTTCTTTTTCATAGTTGAAAGTTGAGGTAATATATTAAAACATTTTGCTATCCCATTTTTCCTCATCAAATTTTTTTTAGAATCTGCAAACCAAGCTCCGAAATATTACGTATATTGAGAAATATATAAAGTAAGCTAATTGATTATATGGCTGCCATGTTTTCATCTTTTTTTCAGCATGTTTTATTCCAGCTCGCATGCCGCTGGCCATAAAATATATCGCGCCCTTTTAATGTTGAAATCGAATGCATATTTTTCAAGAGGAATAAGAAAATGAAGATGGCGCCGAGAATGTGCAGTTAGATGTTCTATGACAAAGTCAGTTATTTGACCCCATTAGGGACGTTTATGTAGACAATGAACAGACCAGGTGCAAGGCCAGCAAAAGAACATGGGTCTCTACCACAATTAGAAGTTTAAAATTACATCGTTAAAGGAACCATGAATATAAAATGATGCAAGATTCAATTGAAATCATATTCCCGGCGAACAAGCTGGTCGCCGAAGGCGTCTAGTATATAATAAAAAGCCATTGTTTTATGAAACTTTGAATGAAAAGTTCAACAATAAAAGAAAAGTTCCATTTAATATTTTTGATATAAATTAAAATATGAAAACAGTTTTGGAGTTATTTATTACATTTCGAAAATTTTCATGAAATTCTAAAATATAAAATGCAATTTTCTTTTAAGGAGTATTGTTCTAGAAATTTTAAATTCAACCAAGCATTTAAAAAATAATCTCTCACTCAATAATGTAATTCCTAGTTACAGAACAGAAAAATTCTTTAATTTTATTAACCTTCCAGCGGGCGCGCGAATCTAAGAGATACACTATAGAAGAATTTCGTTTCGAATCTTTTTACCAGAGGATACTACGAAAGCATGTGACCGAATTCTTTCAGATCCTTTCGACGAACTGTTTGTTTGGAATTCGAGGCGTTAATAGGACTCTGCAAATCTGCTGTTTGTATTTCAAAGATACGGGCGTCCGTTGCAAAGACTATAAAACTGACTTCTTGCTTTTTATATCAAAATTTCATTGTTTTTTACTTCTATATTGTGTTTATAGTTTTATATTGCAAATGTAAATATTTCAGTTGAAATATTGGTAATTTCATTTGTTTTATTTTCACGTCATTCAGCTAATTCTTTTATCATTTTCTATTGTTTTCGTGTTTTATGTTTAGACTAGCCGCCTTCGGCGATCAGCTTGACCATCGGAAATAAAATTTCAAATGAATCTCTTATGCGTAATTTTATATTCATGGTTCCCTTAACGAAGTAGTTTTAAACTTCAAATTGCTATAGAGATTTGACTCGCGTTCTTCCCGTAGCCTGGCACTTGTTCTGTTCCTTGTCTACATTAACATAAAATACGCATTGGATTTCAACATTAAATTTTCGTGGCACATTTTAAGTCCAGCAGCATGTTAATTGGCTTAAAATTTGCTGATAAAAAGAATTAAAACATAGCAATGATAATCTTTTAGTTTACTGGATTATTTCATTATATAGTTACTATCGTGAGGTCTTCCTTTACAGATTTCACAGAAAAATTGATCAAATGTTTCAAGAAAGTAAAATCCAGTTAGTTATTTTTTAGCTTTCAACAATGGAAGAGAAACACCCAAATAAATATTTATTTAAATAATGAAAACGTCTTAAAATGCGTTGCAACATTGAAAAGTATTGTTGTAAATTATACCAAAAAATATTTTTAAAATTTATTAAAATTAGAGAAAAAATAGTACGACAACTAAATTTATATCAATGAAACGATAACTTTTTAAATTTTCAGATGGTGTAAAAATATTTTTTGTGCTATAATATTTTCAGAAGTTATTAAAGAAAAACGCCAAAATTTAGCTTAATTTTTAATTAATTAGAATTCTAATTGAAATTTTAAAACACGGCACTTAGATGCACATTTCCACCATCCAAAGCATGTTTGTGTAAAATTTCGTTGCTCTAGGTCTAGCGGTCTGTCCTGTAGATCGCCAACACACACATTCTTCTTTATTATTAGTAGAGATTGTTTCCATTTCAAATAGGAATTGCTTAAAATAATTGCACTTACTAAGCCCTTTCCAATTACCATATAATTTTAATAATTACTCTCTTAAAGATATTTTATAATAGCGTATCTAGGAAATATGCACGACCTTTCATGTTGGTATAGAGCAGTGGTTCCCAAACCATGGGCCGCGGCCCACTTGTGGGCCTTGGATAGCGTATTAATGGGCCGCGAAATGCTAGTCAAGAGTCGAAATCAGGGGAGCTTCAAGAGTCTTCACTTGTCAAGTGCCGCGCATTGATTGGTGAATCGTCTACAAGACGGCTATTGAAATGGTGTAAAGTGGTCTAAGTCAGCGTTATTCAAAGCTCCATAACTCGGTTAGTTTTAGTCGCAAAAAAGTGGGACTATTTTTGTTTAAAATGTTAGAGTGTCAAAAATATTTTACTAAATATGATTGATAGGACCGAGGGACTGCAAGAAAAGTTAGAATTTGTAACTTTTTCAGAAATATATTTATTCATTCAAGGAACGTTTATTATAATTTTCCCTTTTCTTCCCTTCATTTAAAGCATTTTTCCAATTGGAACTATATGTCTATCCCTGACGGTTTATATATATATATATATATATATATAATATAATATAAATCCAAATATAACTAGTATATTATCATACAGAAATAAAGCAAACAAAACATATAATGAATCACATCCTATACTAAAAAATCATTATTTGAACAATACATCAATTTTAAATAAAATCTAAAAACTAGAAAATACTAAAGATACCTTAAACAAAAAATCTAGTTTAAGCATTTATATGTCAACATGTAAAAAAACTCTGTTGTTATTAAAAGTATTGAAATAGGCAGACCAAGTAAATGGAGTTTTCAACAATTAAAATAGCAGCTTGGCTGTGGACAATCTTTATATATATATATATATATATATATATATATAACAGGTGGTACGCACAACCAAAAAGGTTGGCAACCTCTGGTATAGAGGGCCGCCTTCTGGATGGTTAATCCAAATTAAGTATCAACCTTTCATTTCCTTTCACATAACATTAGTTTAAGACAATAGTTATGAACTAAATCACTGAAACGTCCGTATTGTTTTGCTAATATTAATTTAATGGCGTATACGTCTTTCTAAAATAACTTGAATATTTCAGCCACACAAAGATAAACATTACATCCATGACAAACACGAAGTTTTAAATACCATTTTGGACTTATTTACATTTCAATTTCATTCTTCAGCTGTTCCCTAAATTCGTCAGTTGTCCCTTCATTTCCTTAATTTCAATTTTGCATTGAACTTATGAACTTATAGGCGACGAATTCGCAGTATGAATCCGCATTACCTGTTGTGGAGAGACATTATAGAGCTGAGCAAGTTATATTGACTTTATAAATTTTAAAACATGTCAACGGTGTCTTTATCCGATGTCATCATAACGGTAGTATCTCCGAATACAACTCTTCGATGACTTAGCTGAGCTTGAAAATCATGTGACAAGCGGAGTATGTCGATAATGAGGGAAATGTCTTCAGAGCAGAAAGTGAAGATGTTCCAATCTTGTAAAACGGTAAATATTATTCCTGCAGGAGAAGTGATGACTCTAATCAAGCATGGCAGTAAACTTAGCTAGAAAGGTTTGGCTGTGTCAAAAGTGATGGGATCTTCATGTTTGTGCTATGAATTTAGTAATACGAATATAGCATACCAAATAACAGTGTTGTGAACTAATATAGCACAGATAATATTTAGAAACAGAATTTATAAGATTTAATTGGTGTCTTAATTTTATTCTTATAAATTGCCGTTTTAAGTAGCAAAATTATTTTCCATCCTTGATATGGGTATGCCGAGATTCCCATTTCTAAATAATAAGAATATTCTCTTTTTGACTTTCTCGTATACTTACATAGTATGATGTATTTTGTGTTAAGTTTCATAGCAAAGTGAAAGAAAAGTATTCATTCTGTATCTCCTTCCTATCACCGACTGCGTTCAAAATTTTATACAGATCTATAATTTTCGTATTAAGGTCATATGCCGAATTTCATTTATGTGGCTCGTTTTGATTTAAGTTATTGCGTGAATTCACAGACCAGCAGAGAATCAACTGTTTGGCGTATTTGTTTCAAAAATAGATACAAACTTACTATGATAGTTATATAATTACTCGAAGATTTGTGCCCGTCTAATACGGGCTTTTAGCTTGCTAACAATATCTCAGATATAATTGTCACAAATTTATTAAATAAAGTTGTTGAAGAAAATCTCGTGCAGATTGCCAGAGTTCTTAAGAAATAAAAAAAATCTTGAAAACAGAACTAATGAATCAATTGATACGAACTTCCGTTTTTCCGAGTAAAAATAATGCAAAATCCACTAACAGAAAAAAAAATGCATTACCAAATACAAAATCAAAAAATGATTCAAAGCTTTCTCTTTCAAAGATAATTGAAATTCACTTCCCCTCTCAAAAACCGCTTCGAAACCTCCCCTGTTCCCCCGCTCCAAATTCAAAGAAAAGAAACCTTCCCCTGTTCACTGCGTCTGGTTTCTGTGGGCACTGGCCACGCCCACATTCCTGAGCGTTAGAGGCCTTCTCGTGGCTTTTCTAATATAGATTTGCCAAATTCCATCCTTCCAGCTTGTTTAACTTTGTTTTATAGTGTTCACATGCACATGGATGGTTCCTTTTGTCTTTCAAGAGGTAAACTGTGCTATTGTGACTCTCATATCAGCCATCTGAGTTCTAAAGTTCCCTAATAGTTAAATTGTTGTAATTTGAGAATCTCTAGAACAGAATATAGAAAAGGCAAACATTTCAAATACAATTTCTACCCATGCAAGGAACAGATTTTTAAAGTTCACTGTGATGATACACACAGATCACACCCATATATCCATAAATCGTTAATAAATTTTCAGATTCGAAGATGATGGAATATTTTTAGGAGGGAGGACACATAGGGAAATCATCCATCATGTTCTGAGTCATGAATTCAAATTGAATTTGTTTATGGACACCCAGAAGAATTTTCTCTTAAAGTAAGAATATGCAAAATAAAATATTTTCAGTAGAAATCTCGATAATTTTTTCTCTATTTATTCGTTATAATGTGTTACATGTGCTATGCAGACTTATTTAAAAATTCCCTTTATTTAATTTAAGATGCCTACTGTAAGTATACATATATTATCCTTAGTTTCAATAAAATGTTAAATAATTTAAAATATCTGAAAGTATGAGGATACAATATTAGACATGAAACGTGTCTGTATAAAGGCAGTTTATTCGAAAAGTAATTTTGTAAGGTAGGAAGGTTTTAGAAATTTTCGAATTTTCAAGACTAATTACGTTAACTAAAGTATTTTCATGTATATTCAATGAAACACAGAAATATTATTAAAATATTGATTTAATCGGTTTTCTCTTTAAGATTTTATTGCAGAAACTAAAACAAAGAAAATATCCTTAAGATTATTTTACTGTTATGAAAATAACAAAAAAAATGTTTTATGAGAGTTTTATACAACTCATGCCATTAAAGAACTTTCAGCTTAGTTTAGTTTCAGCTACACGAGGGTTATTTTGCTACGGACCTTATAATTTTAAACTGAGGCCAGATGATGAGAACGACATATGAGCTGGCATACCCCTCTCTAAAGTTCTGCGCCACAAAAAAGGAAGGACATTTGGCTCCGACGGATTTAACATGCACCCGCCACGATTACATGGCGGTTCTGCGGTGGAATCGGGTTTCCAACCCGGAGCCCTTCGGCGCCGGGGCTGATACCTTACCACCAGACCATCGCAGCCCCATACAACTTTCAAACAGCAAACATCCTTTTCAAGAATTACTCACTAATTAATTGAAATTTCAAGAATAAGCAACTTATCTAAATACCAGGTACATGATTTCATTATAAAGTTTCGCATGTTCGATGTCTGTTTTTAAAGCTAGAGGCTGCGGTGGGCTAGTCGTGGAATTTTTTCAAGATAAATCTGACTTCATGGGTCAAACGTCCTCCTGCTGGTATGGTGCGAAAGTTTGGAAAGAGAAGTTCCCGCTCAGGTGCCATACGCGCCATCTGACACGGTTCTAATTTACGGGGTCCGTCCAAAAAGTATCCCTCGTGTTGTTTCAAAGCGGGGCATTAATATAAGTAAGCTAAACTAAAAGCTTTTTAGGTTATTCAAAAGTAATTTTAAGCAATTATGAACAATATTAGCTAATTATTCAAAACTGTGGAAATATTTTAAATATTTTCGAATTAAAATTAGCAGCAGAAGAGAGTGTTGTTCCTTCGACCACTTCAGTTTTTGGTGGTAACTGGTATTAAAATTTGGCAGTTCAGGTGTTTAGCACAAAGACTATCGACCAGTTGCTTAGTTTAGCTTGTTGCTGTTTGAAAGGAATGCGTACTGTGTTGACTAAAACTCTTTATCTAATTTAACCATTAAAGAAGTAACTATTACAAATTATTAAGTATAGGAGGGAATGGGATAAAACCGGGAATTTTGATTCTGCCGCTTTTAGTTCTCCTTTCCTATAATCAGGCAAGTATAAATTCTATCAGGCTTTTTATAATCAGGCAAGTATTAATTGTATCAAACTTTTTATAATCAGGCAAGTATAAATTGTATCCAAGATAATGCTCGAAACAAATCTTATAAAGGGGCGAATGGGATAAAACCGGGTAACCTTGATTCTCTATTAGTTAACCTTTTTAGCTGACAGATTCTTAATTACACTCTCCTAGATAAGAAGAAAGAACGGTAATAGTGGTCATGTTGTTTCTGTTGAATTCAATGCATCTGTGACGGTTTATTAGTTTTAAAGCGTCAACTCTGTAATGTCCGTTTGTGTTTAAACGATCCTTATTTAATAATCATGACAGTTATAAAAGCAATTTTCAATATGTTTAGTAAGGATTTGTACCCTATCAGACACTAAGGATTTAGTCCAATGATTGCGTGATTCTATTTCGTTCCTATAACTTCTGCACTCAGGGTAAAACCGGTTACTCCTAGTAGCGCAAGACGGTACCAGATAGCATTGATGATTCTACTGATGAAGACAATTAAAAGACGTTGACTGTTTTGTTTTAGAGATGTATTTTCTAATTTAAATAAATTCAAAGGGTGGATCCAATGAGGAAACTGTCTTAGCTGGGCCCACGAAAGCTTCAGTGGTACGGAGGAAGGAGACAACTGCTTTACATGTCAATTTTGAAACTAATATTCTTAATTTGGCATATAAAATTTAAATGCCTGCTACTTTTCCACTAAAATCTAGTTTTCCTAATTTCTCACAAACTTAATACGTGCACCGGTTCCCCCCTCTATTGGGATAAAACCGGGTAGTTTGACTTTTTTCATAAAAAACTCATTGATAAAAAAAAGTAATGAAATTATGACTTTTCAGGAATGATATTTTGTAATCCGTTAACAATGTATATTTTAATAAAAGTTAACAATCTCTGTGCCAATAGTTTATCTCCAACAGGACTTCAAGTCTTAGCTACCCGGTTTTACCCCACTTTCTCCTACAATTTAAGTATGGCATTACTTTTCGACTCATAAGATTTTCTTTGTACTGCTAAGAAATTATATAAGTGATATATAATTTTTTTGTGCAAATTTGGGTTTTCTGTTCATAATTTTAAAGAAGTTATAGAACTTTAAATATGAAACCGCACCATTCTGTACCTTTGCCTACCATGGTGAGTTGTTCCTTTGACCAGAAAGAATTACAACACTTCTTATCTATTCCCTTGAATGAGAACAGTTTCACTGATGATGAATTTCTGCCTCTAATAGTAACAGACAGTTCAATGATTCAGCCAGATTTCATGAATGATATAGACATTGAAGGCTGACACAGAGTGTGACACAAAGTCTTGCCAGTCTAAATTTGCTATAGGCCTTTTCAGCACATTCTCTAAAAACATGAGGCCCTTCCCTCAAGTTCAGCAAATAAAATAAATAAGTAAACGACGGCCAAAAGAGAAATCATAGATTATCATAGGCACCCCTGAAAAACTAGCCTTTCAGACTATGAAATCAAACGATGCACAAAAGACTGAAACATGTGGAAAGGACTAAAAGGACATTCTGCTCCGTAACCAAAAACAGATAAGAAAAAGTTCTTTGAGAAAAATGAAAGCTCAGAATCTGACATGGAAAATTTCATCAGGTACAAGTGTTTTGTTTTAAAAAATAATACTGTCTTTTATGAGTTAGGCTGACGCGGAAATATCGAATACTTCGAGGAAAGAGAATTTGTCCTAATAAATATATCTAACAAAACTGCATTTGAATATTTCACTTCTAAAATTAATGGGATAATCTGAAAGTCCAATTTCTGAAGAAGTTATCTTAAGGTTCAAAGTTGATTATTGAAGATTTTAACGGCTATGATGTAGGAGTTCAAGAAGTCTCACTAAGCTTATAAAGGTAACTGTCGCAGTAGGGCTTAATGTTTGTAGTTTTTTATAGATATTTTTAAACTATAAAACTGATTAAAGATGTTCATGGAATAGTAGTCTAATGAATATATTTTAAAGGAAATTAACTTTTTAAAAATTATGTATTCTTGGGAATAACTTGTTCGTTTGTACAAAAACTGCTTCTTATCAAAACTTAATACCTTATTGTTTTATGTGATTAAAAATCATTTTTATCATTTATATTTGTTTTCATTTCCGTGGAAAACAAAAGTACAACATTCCTCTTTGAGAGGTAAAACACTATTTTGTGCCATTGACCTCAATGTAAATAATGTAAGGAGTTAGAAGAAGAACAACAACAATGTAAGGAAGATAATAAAAAAAATGTTATATTGTAAATTTGGGTGTCCAAAATATCTAACGAATGCAAAACAAAGAAGATTTAAAGTCAGCGCTAGCAAACTAATAGTTAGCTTACAAATGAAGTCAATAAAAAATGAAATTTCTAAAATCTATTAAAATTACAATATTTTCCGCTGCCATAAAGCTGATATTGGTGCTGCAGTTTTCTTTAATTCACACTTTTGGCAATTGATATTCAAGAAATACAAACCGGGCAGTGTCTCAATGCTGGATATTTCAATTGAATCCGTTCGGACCTTTATTTGCTTTTCAATTGATTTTCCACCAATGCCAATTTTCACCTGACCCCCTAATTTCGCTAATCACTCGATCGTTTTCCTAATGTCAATTTACCAATCAATAGAATATGCACATTGCATATTCTATTGCTTCCTCCAAGCTGCTAAGTGTGCAATTTCGCCGTTAGAATAGGCTTTCCCTGAAGTGTGGAGGCCACTTCATTTATCCTAATAGAGGATAATATGAGTTAACCCGTCATTGCAAATAACACAGCATGCCACCGTTATCGGATGTCATCCAGACGACAATCTCTGTGAATTCAATTCTCGTATGAATTATCTCAGCTGTAAAGTCATCTCACCACTGGACGCACGTAATCTGGGATTTGTCTTCAAAACTGAACTTGGGGATGTTCCGATCTTGTCATTATGTAAATGCTGACTCCCTTAGGGCACTGATGATTGTGATGCAGCTCAGCATTTGATGGATCGAGAAAGAATTGTCTGTTTTGCAATGGTGGAATTAACTGAAGAAAGTTAGACGGAAAAAGAGTTCCTCATGTTTTGTAGCCTGATTTCAAATTGCACCTGAATATGATAATTCAGCAATAAATACTCATATTGTAGAACAAACAGTATATAGATAACTAATATTTTATGGCTGAATTTACGCCTTTGTTTTTTCAAAATTTTGTTTATTACATTTGTTATATAGCGGGAAAACTTATTAAAAATCGTTAGAGCCAACAACAAAGAAACATTTCTTATCCCATAAGATTTTCATTTTCATTGTATTCTTCTTAATTCAATAGTAATAATAATTGATTTAAAATTTACATTCTCCATGAAAATTTAAAAGGCAAAAATTTCACATTTTAATAATATAGATCATATATTTGAATAAGGGAATTTAGATGCTTTACTTCCAGAAGTAATATTTCATTTACTTGAAACTTATATTATTCATAGATTTTGTATAGAGGAATTCTTTTCCTATATAAGTTGTTTCGTTAACTTCGGAATGCTTCCAAATGGATAGCATCATTTTAGACTCAAGCATACCATTTATGCACTTATTGGAGCACATTTGTAGTCCTTATAATCATATAAATTCTACCCATACCTGTCAATATCAGATAACAAACTGAACAGTGTGTTTCACGGCAGACGTAATGCCAGAAAGTATTTCTTTTCCTTCCTGGTTCTTCGTATTTTTAAACAATACATGCAAATATAAAGATTAAATACCACTTTGCAATTGTTTATAAGTCTAGTTATCATCGGGCTTTTCCAAATTTAAACATTTCAGCCTTTGTTTGAAAGATAAAAATGGGTATTTCGGAACTTTTGACGTGTACAACAAACTTCTGCAGGCTTTACCACACACTTCATTCCACATTACATTACGAAGATATTTCACGTTTTTTAAACATCTAATATGAACATGAGGCTGCATGATCCTTCTAGAAGTAAAAAAATATTCAGAAACATTCGTGTTTGGTTGCGAAAAATTCAGTTTTTTCTTCTTCTTTGAAACTGAAAAATTGAGATTTGTGGTGTTGATTCTTAAGAGACTATTTTTTATACACCCGGATGAATTCTCATCTAACTTCATTTAACATAACTTCCTTGTTCGCAACTTTTCCTGCTCTTAGCAATTTTGTTCCACAGAGAATTAGTCTTTTTGTATATTCTTAAATTTTAGAAATGCCGTAATTTGTTAAGTTTCCATAATATTTCCTTTTAATTTCTTCATTAGTATAGCCTTGTCCAATTAATATCTTACACAGTTTCTTGTGTATTTTTTCCTGTATCTTCTTGTAATTACAGTATGCGTGGATAAATGTTCTCCTTAGTTATAAGGCAAGGCATCGTTCGAAAAGGTTTTACATCTTCTAGGTTAGTTCATTACCATGAGCAAGCTGAACCTATATTTAGCATTCGATAAATGTCTACATACAAATGAAAGAAAGCAATTTTATAACAGCATATGGAAAGTCTGCTACCTTTCTTCAAACAATTAGGCTATAACGTTTTATAGTATACATATATCTAAACAAACTTCTCTGTATTTCTATGGCTGTCCCAAAGCAACTACCAGTGGCATTCGTATTTCCGATTAACTCTAGCTGGTCACCTTAAAAAATGCAGCCTTGTACTTTAACTCATTAGCCTGCGATACAGAGCTAGCGGCGATATATTTTTGTAAGAAAAAGAATTAAGAAGGAGGTTTGATGAAGTACAGAAATTTAAACATATAGATTTTTTTTACTTTACACCTCACTCGAAATATGCGTCGTTGCGATTTCCTGTAACGCGGAATGTATCTCCCGCATTGTACCGGTGTTTACTGTATTTCTCTCTTTTTTAAGTGTAACAGCCTGCCTTTTCGTTGTTTAGATAAATCTTTTTATACAATATAGTAAGCATAGTTCTCTAGAATCGATACCCCGGTACATTTTAAAGAAAGACTGCATCGCAACCTGGATTTAAGAATCTGCAGCCACCACGTAAATCTTTCTTTAATGCCAAGAAAAGACAGTCTTCATATGGGGAGAAGTCTGGGCTATAAAAGTGTGATGCAGTGTTTCTTTCAAGGCGTTTCAGAAGACGGATTTAGAAAGGTCGTGCATACCAAATCGTAAGAAATGATGTGTCTGAGTATCAAAACGATAGACCGACACTTCGAGAAGAAGCAGGGATGCAATGATACTTACAGAGAAGCATGCTCATAAAATAAATCTTCGTGGCTAAATGTTGTACTTCTTACAAACTTCTCTTCTTTACCTCTTTCCTTAGGTGCACTACTTCTGAGCCCACTCTCTCGTTTTGTTAATGAGTTGAATTATGTGCCTTACTTTGCCGGGTCGGCAGATGGCGTCACTTGAAAATAACCTATCCCCCCCCAGCAGTAATTTCAAAATAGCCATTGAACATTTTTGGTTAAATAATCTTTCCACTGAAGCATAGTTGTCTTGTATTACGAAAAATAAATTATGTTATGAAATGTCTAATCATGAAAATACGTTTTTCCCCCAAATATTTCTACAGCTTTAGCTTTTCACCGATGAATTTTCAAGGAAACCTATTTCTTCTAATCTCATACAATGGTGTCTATGGATTGTGCATCGAATTACAAGATTTTTATATTTAGACCTTTTAAATTAATTGCTATCTTTTCAAAATTAAATATTAAAATAGCTTAGGCAGTCTTAAGTATCTCAGGTGACATTTAGATTCTTGTATGGATTAAAATAACGATGTATATCCGAAATAGAATATGTCATCTAATTAGGAAGTTAAACTCATACGTCGAGAGACAAAGCTTGATAAATTCTTCAAATACTACTTTTTACTATTTTGTTAGTTTACGTATACTTCGTAAACACATATTTAAAACATCCAACTTTCCGAGAATACACATGCTTTATTTGAGAAATATAGGGGAACAGCGTGTAGTATGGATCACTTAAGAAAAATTTCATCGAAAATTTATATTTTTAGTTAGAATGAGATATAATTGTTCAAAACCGTCCTTGAACACTTTTCTTCATGTTAATGCAAATTACCTATGACAACTCATTTTTAAATCTATAATTTACAAAAATTTAAATATGTCCGGTAGTATGGGCCACTCTAAAAATAGCAAGGTATAAAATGAAAACAAATAATTTTTTGGGATATATTTTGATTCTGTAGCCAAGTTACAAGAATAGAAATAAATTTTCTGATATTTCCATCGTTATCCTATTAGTTAGTTAATTAATTATTTTTCTTTGCAGTGCACTTCTAAGCACACCATAATGGCCGGATACAGCTCTTTCAGACATTTCATCTTCCAAAACACTTGTAATTGGAATTAGTTTAGTTATGTTAATATCCCATTTTGAAGCCTATTTTGGGACGGACCTCGTAATTTTAAACCACGGTCATATTACAAGGACGGCACCTGGGCTGGCAGTCCCCTTTCCAAACTTCAGCGCCATGTCAGAGGGGTTATTTTTTACCCTTTACATATGATTTAGCGTGCAACAGCCACATGCATGTTCAATGGAATCGAGTTTCAAACCTTGAACCCTCCAGCACGAACGCCGTTACCTAGACCACCATGGCCGTCCTTGCAAGAGTAAATTTCATGGAATCCGCATAATTATTCTTTTCGGCTTCAGGCTTCTTCCTGAACTTAGGAATTTTTTTTCTGTCAAATAAGTATGCTGTACTCACATGGCCCATACTACCCGACTGACATTGAAAAGACAAACATGGTTACGGCTAAAGTCGGTTAAAGGCAACAAGATGAAACTTTCACCCCATAATCTAAATAAAGTAAGCTAAATAATAACACAAGTTTCATAATTTTATTCTTACTCGAAAAAGTACAAGAAGTCGTCAAAAATTATATGAAGCAAACACTTCTTGGGTCACAAGCAAAGAAAATTTCCTGAGGAACGAAACAGAGAAAATATGTCAAACAGAAACTGCACATGGTGTAGTTATGCTATGGCTGTAATGTAGGGAAAATAATGGGTTGCTATATACCGGCAGGCCCTAGAAACAGAAAGTGGCCCCAAACCCTCAGTTCCTCTATAAAAGTAAATTGAAATTTAGTTGTATTAACTTCCCGTTTTGAGGCAAACAATCTCTTGGGGCGGACATCGTAAATTAGAGCCACGGTCAGATGATGAGGACGAAGCCTGAGCGATAACCTGCTTCTTCATGCTTCCACGCCGCATCAACGGAAAGCCATTTTACGCACGGCTTTAGACTTTACACGCACTCGGCGCATCTTTAGTAGAATCGTATTTCGAACTTGAAAACCTTCAGCCCCCAAGGCGAGATCTTACCACCAGTCTACCACGGCCCTAAAGGTAAGAGGATATTCCACAAAATTTATTTAGCAAAAAAAGAATGCTCATTAGTTAGAAATTGTCTATTAAGCTTTAGTTTTTCTTGAGCTAAATAAAAAAGTAAAAATTAAAGTTACTGCAATGTTTAAAACATTTTATCAATTTTACTATGGATCAGAAGTGAAAATTAAGGAACATTTTTCTGGCCTATAGTTGTTCAATATTTGATATCGCCTGAAAATATGGTGGCTGCTTAGTGAAATCCGTTAATTAGGTAAAGAATAAAATTACACAGTTTCAAAACATCCCTCATTTATTATAAGGAAAATTACAGTAATATCAGAAGGGAAACAAATATTTATCGTTTAAACACCATACAGGAACAAAAAGAGATTTCAAAATAATAAATTTTCAGTATTACTTTAAAATTCTCTTCTTAAGAAAATGTTTCTGCGAGGAAGTTTTGATACTCGAAACCTCTCTAATTAAAACTGCGATTTAAAAATCTTGTTTACCGGAAACTCCTGCTTGGTTTCAAAATAAAGTATCCTTAAGCTTACATTTTTTATAAACTTAAATAAAAACATTTTCTTTTAATTGGACATAAAGACTTACAACATTGTTTCACTAGCCAATTATCTGATTCTTCCATCTATGTAACGCTATTGGAAATAAATCCCTTGCAGAAGGAAATCGGAAATCCGTGGATCCGGCAAACTTAAGATAACGTTGCCAAACTTCCATACTATTTTCCATCAATAGTTTTTTCGAGTTTATACATTATATTTTGTTGAACTGATTGTGTTTTCTGAATTTTTTTTGTTCCTAAATTTAGCTGTTTTAAAATTGAGAAAATTAATCAAAAACAAATACAATGTCGTTTTAACTTTAAAACGGTGAAATTTTGTTTAATCTAAGCCTAATTTGATTATTCGCAGAACTCAAAATATTTAGGAAAAGATATTATATACATTTTCTTTTGCATACATGCTTATGCATTGTCTCGGAACTTCTTGTTCAGAGTAAAGAGTTAGTTGCATTCTACAATATTTTATCGCTCATCTTACGGATCAAATCATGTAAATTTTCAGTTTAAATCTGCAATATCAGCTATAGTAAAATGAGATCGCGTTCAAATAAAGGTTAGTTTCATAGAATTCCCAAAACTCAAAATCTGAATTCGTCATCACTTTTTTCTCCAGATTTATGGTCACCTCGAGTATGAGTATGAAAAGAGGGCGTATAAGTAACCGGACAATCTTATCTTTGGATAGCATATTAAGAATAGATGTATGATTAGGGTTACAAGATATATCTCTACCAGAGAGAGCTTGTTGGACCGTAATTGAACCTACATTGCAGGAATCAGCACTAAAGTTAAATTTAAGATACTTTATTTTATACTTTAATTTTTTTTATTGGTGGCGGCCTGCCATTCAAGTTAAAGCATGTGACTATTCTCCAAAGCGTGACTACTGTTTAGATAATAGAATTGTGATTTATCAACTATTATATTTCTAAAAATATATGTTATCACATAAAATGTTGCTGAATGTATTTCTTTCTTTTAAAAAAATGAATTAACGTAATATATTTTAGAATTTCATATAAAAATTTAATACATAAAAACTTTACGAGAAGCATTAAAAAATGCTTGAGCAGAAAAGTCTATTATACGATGAAATTGTTGAAACAACCCCTTTCTCTTAAACTAGTTTGACTCAAGACTTGTTTCCTCGTTTCTGTCTTAGATTTTAAAATTCCTGGAAACTTGAAACCCATCTCATTCAGTTGCAAGCGAAGCAAATTGATTTGTTGTAATCCATATTTAACACAAATCAGCCTTCTCCAATATATTAAGGCAGAGACTGTGTGAACTGTGCAACAGCTCACAATACTTACTCTTACATAATAATGAAGCAGTTTCCTCCGTTAATATTTTTTCAACCCTTTCTAATATTTCTCACTTGATTATCATTAAACTATATAAAACAAGAAAATCAATCCTTTTAAAAATATTATCAATCGTGAAATGACCTTTAAAAGCAGAAAACGTTTTCAATTGCCCATAAAAACCGATGGATTCAAAAATATTTGGCGAACAATGCATTTGAAGCCAACGCGTAAGACCGCCAGGTTACCTATCACAATAGCTGCTGGAAACTGTTGATTTCAATAATAACTTTGACGTGTTTGATATATGAGGTATACTAGAAGAAGAAATACGTAAAAGCCGATAATTTATTAAAACCTTTGAACTTGTAAAAAATATAGAAACACATATTAGAACATTTCTGTACAAATCTCTTATAATCAAAATTGACAGAATAACTCCCTGAATACTCAGCTTTTGTCTATTAGTTTAACATCCTAAAATGTTCATGTCTACTTCCTATCTGAAATCTGTATTTTGATTTTATCTTTACGCAACATACTTTTTAAACCTGAAATGAAACTAGATTTTAATTTAATATTTTAGATTGGACTATAAAAAAGCCGATAAAGCATTTTGGCGGAATTCCTCGTCACTCGTTTTTGCTTCCTAAAGTAGGGGAGACCGGGGCAGATTTACACACTTTTTAAACTTTTATTTTTCTATTTTAAGGCTTTAAAGTTTTTCTCTCATTTTCATTACCAATTAATTATTTAGACTTTAAGGCATCTAGTGTATAAGTAGTGTAAGGCATCTAGTGTGTTAAGTACTTTAAATTATTATATTTTTGTAATTACACCATTTTCTTTACCACGATGTCACCTGTGCAAACTTGCCCCATGACCGGGGCAAGTTTACACAATGCCTGGGGCACGTTTACACACCACCAAAAATGATTAAATACGAAGTTTGCAGTGATTAAAATACAACAAATTAAAAACAAAGAAACCTAGTTTATTTCAAAAAGTACATAAACAATTATAAACAATTACTGTGAACCCTAACAGTTTTCAAAATCGCTCTCACAATCTTTACAAGCAAAATATTTTGAATTGCCATTGGTAATACAGTCCTCATATTTCCACCTCTGACATTCGTTACATTGTACCAACTGTTCGCCATAATTTGATTCTTCGTATGGATTTAAACGGTAAATACACATACAGTTTTCATCTTCATTCTCTTCATCAGAATCAAAAGTTTCCTTGGTTTTACGCTCAACATTTCCCAAATTTTCTTTCAGAACAATGTTTTTCTTATTTTTAAATTTTTTATCCACACTGTTTTTTTTTTCATTATTATAATGTGTTCTACGGGAGTTTACTGACTGAGACATACTAGTATGATGGGTTGATACTATTTTTCTCTTTATTGATTTCTCTTTCTCTATTTGTAAAGCATTTTTTACAGGTATATCTGTAAGAATTGATGTTTTTTTTTTCCTACCTCTGTTACTTCTTTTCCTTGGCCCTGCTTTTTGAAATGGCCTCACATCTTCAGGTGTTGGGAATGTCTTCGTAATACAAGTGCCACTTGTACCAGTTCTAACAAAAATATAGCAATGGGGCAAGTTTACACACTGTGTAAACCTGCCCCATGCGCTGTGTGTAAACTTGCCCCATCGCCATCTTTTCGTTATAACTCAGCATATAAGCTTTATTCATAATAAAAACAACCAACTAAATAGCTTAAAATAACCACAAAAGAACAACCTAAGAGGATAATCCATAATAAGTTATACTATTGTAATATTACGAGATCTATTAAAGTCATTAAGTAACGGTAAAAATTTACTAAACAAGGTAAAAAATCAGAAAAAGTTGTCCACTTCACGGTCCACTTTCAAGACTGACTCTAAACTGGCGTGAGTTTTAATGGAGGCCGAGACACTTCTTCTGAAATGACATGTGGCGTCCCCTGACCAATGGTATGTGTATAATAAGCCTTGTGTAAACTTGCCCCTGCACCAAACTTGCCCCGGTCTCCCCTACACGAAGTTTGCGAAGTGAAAGTATTGTAATCGACGAAAAACGATCGCCTTGAAATTTTGAATGAATCTCCATATTTTAGACTTTCCTGACTCCGAAAAAAACTTTTTTTGAGTACTCTGTCTGTCTTCAAGCGTTATAGCTCAAAAAGGCAGATGAAATATAGTATGTAGTCTTTAAACTGAAATTGTGGATAAGTATCAGATTTAGGGTAAAATTCATCTAAGGGAAACTTGTCTGTATGTCCTTCCCCATGAATTTCACAGCATAACTGAAGTAGCACAACAAGCAACATTTTATCACTACAATTACAAATCATTCGATGGGTTTTCGTGCGTTGAAAAAGGTAACAAGCCAGAAAGTTGAATTTGAGTTCATAATCTTTACATCAAAATTCCAAACCTGTGTCTAATTATAAACTAATTCCTTCTGAAGTTAGATTGTTTGTTAATATGTCTGTGTATGCGAGTAAAGACAATTCAAAAACACCAGTTATATAAATGAAATTTGGAATGTGGTCTTGATACTAAAACTGCAGATCTTAACTTTGGATCCTATTGGTGTACAGGAAAAGCGCCAAAATATATTTCCGATTTTCTTCACTATTCTGCGAATCCGAAGACAAAACGCACCATTGGGAAAGAAGAAGTAAAACTCTCCCGCTGAGAACTTTACCTAGTCAATAAAATATAAAATTCAAGGTTTCCAGTGGTTACAAAAGAAGTTTAAAGTGAAACAATTCATTCTAGATCCTCTCTCTTAATCCATTGGGAAACAAAGCAAAAAATCATCTCATGGATAATTTGTAGAGCTAATCAACATAGCAGAGTGAAAAGGCATCATTACCTTTTCTTTTCTCGACGTCGAAAGAACTGAAATGTTGAACATCAAACATTTTCGTCTAATGAAACAAAAAGTAAGTCTTAGCTGCAATCGCAGAACTTCCGAAACGTTGCTCTAACAATTGCAGTTGGAAATTAGGAAACAAACATTGAAGAAACGATTGAATACTTTTTTCTCAAAAGGGGTTCTTTACAAATATGTGCCTTTTATTAGGTTTGTTTGGCTACAGCTTTGTTTGTTTTTGCATTACTGCGTTAATTGTTTTTCATTGTAAAAAAGAGAGGGCGATTTAGGAAAATACGTATAATAGCCATCCAACTCTTTTATCTCTTACAAAATTCATTACTCAAATAAATTTATTTTTCAGTTAATAACTTTAAAATACCTAATTTGTGTTTTTGAAATTCCTTCAATACTCGCCGAATTCTTTTATAAGAAAACGGTTAATGGATAATTTAATTCCACTGGCAGACTATACATGACTTAATACTCAATATTACTTTTATTTTTTCGAATAAAATTTATTTTATAAAAATATAATTTAGTGCATCGTTTCATCTATAATATAAAAGCCGTGAGAAGGCCTCTGAAGCTCAGGAATGTGGGCGTGGCTACGTGTCAAAAGAGATTCATACCAGAAGGAGTGTGATGATTTCACACCCGCAGCGCTTTCTTCGTTCCCCCACACCAGAAGGTTGTGGGGAACAGGGGAGGAGTTTCTTAGAATTCGGAAAGTTCAAGCTGTCATTACGGTTTTTGAGAGAGGAGTGAGAGAGAGTGAATTTTCCTTATCTTTGAAAGAGAAAGTATTTTGAGGTCTCTCTATTCCAATGGTGCATCCGATATTTTCGTCATTTTACGTATTTAATTTTTGAATTGAATATTTAATAGGAAAGTTGTTATCTTAAATATCATAAAGATTTAGTGACTAGTTTTGATTTGACCGTTCTTACATTGAAAAATTTACATCATTTTTTTGTATTTGGTAATGCATTTTTTTCTGTTATTGGATTTTGCATTATTTTTACTCTGACAAAACAAAAGAATTGTTACAAATAAGGTTATTAACGAAGCGAAAGTTATTGTCTGTTGATTCATCAGCTCTGTTTTCCATGCTTTTTTTTCTTAAGCAATTTAGGAATCTACATGAGATTTTCTTCAACATCTTTCGTTAATAAATCTGTGAAAATCAAATCTGAGATATTGTTGGCAATCTAAAGACTTCTTCTTAGACGGGCACAAATCTTCTAGTATTTAATATATAAGTAGAAGCTCTGTTAAATATTTAATGCACATGGTGATTATTGTGGAAAAATAAATTTATGTCACACTTATTTTCCAAGAGACATATGCTAATCATTATATCAGCTGCCATTATATAAATAAAGCTTGTCCATATCTACACATTCATTCTTGAAACTTAGTTTGAAGTAAAATGTTAAAAATTGATATTTTGAGAAGTTATTTAAACTCAAGGTAACAGAGTCAGATATTCTGGCATATTAATTTAACCTTTAGGCTACGGGGACTTAAACCAGAAGAATCGCGTTGAATGCGGGGACTAAAATTCTCACTTGTATCTGGTATCTGGTACCCGCATTCAAAGGTAAAATATTTTCTACTTATTATGCTTTATTATAATTTTTCAACACAATACTGGAAATGTTTTCTTATGCTAAAAAAGCATAGTAAACTTAATGTCTAAATCTGTTCTTCCATTGAATCTCTGGCCATCGATTCAAATATTTCAGGACATACAGATCAATAACTTTCGTTCTATTTCCATTGTTCTTTACAGGTAACTATTGTATCTGATGGTGGTGCAGAGTGTAGCAGCGGTTCTTACGATGATATAACAGGGAGCCACAATTTTGAGAAAACTAATTAATTTTATTCAAAGCATTTCAAACTGATAAACGAACTCAAGTGGAGTTCATAAAGAAAACATATCATAATAATACGTACATAATCATCATAAGACATTACTCCAATTCTGCTATATATACTTATGAAATAACCAGATATTCCCATCTTTGGAATGACATCATAACGAATCAAGAACCGAGGTTCAAATCCTCTTCTTCACCAAAAGCAGATAAATCGAACATTATGCAAATGTGAAGAACAGAAATTGAAGTTTCGTCCAACAGTATCCTCTTCAGCGATAGAGAAGTCCAAATGTGATGAACGACGATTGTGAGCACTGGCAATTGAATGCTCTGTAACATACTTTCTACTGCAGTCCGTACCATCTGGATTTGTAACAACAACGGGAAGAAATTATCCTTACGGTAATTATAATATCATGTATCATTACATGAATAAAATCCATCCATACATAAACGCTCATTCTTGAAATTTAATTTGAAATCATTCATTAGAAGGTTTTATTTTGAGAAGCTACTTAAAATGACGGTAACAAACATATTATTACATATTGATGAAACACATTTGTTATAATTCTTCAACACGATATCTAAAGTGTTTTCGTATCCTAAAAACATTATTTTAACGCACAGTAAACGCAATATCTAAATGTATTCTTCCATTCAGTTTCTGGTCATCGATTCAAAAATTACAGGATATACGGATCAATAACTTTCGTTCTGTTTTCATTGTTCTTTCGAGGCAACTATGTATCCTCTTCAGCCATAAAGAAGACCAGAAAAAAAAGTCTCCGTGTCTATAAAATGTGATGAATGACGATCGTGAGCACCGGCAATTCAATACTCTGTAACACAATTGCTACTGCAGTCCGTACCATCTGGACTCGTAACAACAACGGGAAGAAATTATCCTTCGATAAAGATGTGACCAACGAGAAATAAGAAAGGCAGTTAGTACGTGCTTTGATGACAGTTTCGCTCTCAGCAAACAGCCCGGGAAGTGAACTGTTGTTACTGAGAGCCTGGAGAGAAATCTTTCACTTGACGAAACATTCTTCTCTTTTATGGATGTTAAGCATTTGCAGTCCAACACAAGTACCGATTTATCAAAGTTCTGTAAAGAGTCTTTTTTCGCAAGAAATACCAAACATTTATTTGAGATTAAATGTCTATTTATAGAATGGCTTCAGTCAGACAAATTCCAAGCAGAAGTAGACGTTATATTTTGAAACTGTGATTTATGAAGGATGTATTAAAAATATGGAAGGACTTTTGCAATATTTTGTACCACCGGGATATTCCATCGCACTTGGTTGGGATCAACACTTGATTCCTATTCATTATTTTCTCGTATGCGAAGTGTATAACGAAAAAAAAATATTGTAGGGGAAAGAAGGGTAAGTGGAGGGTGAAGGAGGGTTACACTTCTAGTGGCGTTTTGCTTTTAAAAGTTAAAGTAAGTGAGATACAGATCTCTAATCTAAGAATACGGGCTATCAAATTGAGCATTTCAAACCCAAAAATAAATATGTAAAATAGTTCTTAAAATGCCATAAAAATCGTTCTAAAAATGTGTTAACACCCTCTGTATCTCTCCTTCTGAAACTATAACTCAAAAACGTAACAGTATATTACACCAAAATTAAGTATTTATATCACATTTTGTACCAAATCCATCTGTTGGAAGTCGGTCTGCCATTTCATCCCTGTGGATATAAATACGATAACTCAGAAACCCAAAGAGCTTTATGGCTAAAATTAAACATATCGTTTCATTACTAAATCTGTAAACGTATTTCAAATTTTCGACTGAATCCTCCGAAGGGTTGATTATTAGTTGATCTGTCTATTCCTCTATATCTGAGCGCTATATCTCAAAAATGCAATCAACTACATAAATGAAATTGAGTATATGGTCTGAACACCAAAATTGCATATATGTATCAAATTTTAGATTAAGTCGGTCCAAGAGAAGAGGTAAAAATTACATACCCTAATTTCTTCATTATGCTACGAAACGTAACTCAGAACGTGTAAGTGTACGAAATTCGAAAGAACACCCCCTTCTTTTGTTGTATCTCACTTTAATTTATAAATTTTACCAGCAGATTTAAGCATAAAAATAAAATATATGAATGTATAGAATTTATAAAAGTTTAATCAATCAGGTGTTTCATACCAGTTGGAAATGTCATCGGTTATTTAACTGATTTTTTATAACAGTAAATGACTGATTTGTAGAGGTGTTTTCTTCATTTCCTGATTTGTTCATGTTTCAAGTTGTTAAACGAAAAATAAATTCAATGGAAAAATCTGACATTGAGTTTTCAACGAAGCATTTTCCGGGAAACAAAGTGTTTATTCATCTTTTTAAATTTTCAATATGTTTCACAAACAATAATTAAGATTTGTAACAGATTAACTGGTTAAGCTCTTTTTATCTGTGTTAAATAATATATAAAAACGACAATATAATATACTTAATTTTGTTGGTTATTTCCATTGTCTCTTATAGGGACATAAATCGGCCTATATTAGTTTACTTATAACTATTACATAATTCTTTGCCTAAGTACTATTTACAAATTCTTTCTCTTTTATTTCCACGTAAAAAAAATTCACATTTAGTTTATGAATTTCAAAAAAGCCAACAGCTTAAACACAATATTATAGATGTTAAATAGGGCAATATACAGATTTGAGAAGATAAAAATGTACTATATTTCCAATTTATTTCTTAGTGCTAATTTAAAAGAAATCAGTAATACTTCGAATTGTTCGGCATTTTCGACTAGACGTTGCATAAATGTTTATAAAAGAGTTCTTCACAATTATAATGTTATTTTCCTGTCAAATGTCAAAGGCATCACTTTAATATTTTTGATTATTAAGTTTTTAGTGTTAATTGGAAATATTTAAAATACTTTTAATGTATCATTTTTAATCAATAGATTCATTTCCACTGCTCTTGCTTTAATTCCTTCATATATTCATTTAAACTGATATCTGAGATCCCAGGATTGATAAAAATTACAACTTTTTACGTAAAATGTATTCTGAAATTGATACTTCATGGCAGCATATATTTATATAATTTAAATAGTTTTTTGACAATTACATAACAAAAATTTCCTCGAGTCTTAAACAAGTTTAAACTCGAATATCAATTCTTAGCATTAGATTTGGTTCATACCTTTCTGGAATTTTATGAGTATATCAGTACAAGCCATTTTCGCATATCTCTGTCATTAGAATGATTGCCTTCTACAATTTGCTTTCTTTCTCCTGAATTTTAACAAGAAAAATTCGTAAAAAATATATGTTGTTTTACAGAATAATAATTTGAAGAAATTTATAGGAGTAAACATAAATGACGAATTAGATTTTTTTTACACACTCAAAAAAGCTTTATTTCCTATTTTTAAATTTTTTTGTAACGTCTGTCCTTACCCTTTATCTCTAAATTAAGACATTAGTTATGCTTTTAACATATGTAGGTACCGAGATATGGAGGACCGCGTCACTAATTCATTCGTATTTTTGCCCAAATTTGTGACTCAGTAGTCGCTGAACTACAGTTTCGATTTTCAAATTTTTTTTGTAACTTCTGTTGTTAACCTTTATCTCTAAAATAAGACATTAGTTATGTTTTTTACATATGTAGTTACCGAGATATAGAATATCTCCCATACCAAGTTTTGTGGCGTTTTGGCGTATGAATTAATTTCCTTCCCGAGACCCCAATGGGAGGAACGTAGTCCTACGTTAGAAACGACTGAATCCGAGTCAAAAATAAATAATTCACAAATAATATACTGCGTCATGCTGTTGCTCAGTGGTAATTACGTTTGTAACTGATGGGAAATAAGCTTGAAATCGGGCCATTTTTTAGCCTAGAATTCGATATTAAAACTGCGAAGAAATTACTTCTGTATTGAAAAAGAAATGGTTTCATTTCAATCTTGAGGAATACAAGTAGGTGGTTTCAAAGCAAATTTCGGTTTGGAATTCACTGTGTATATTGCGGGAGAGAAAAGGATATCAAGTTGCATCTCATTGTTAGACAATGCGATGAAACTGATCTGTGTTTGCCACGCAGTTATATATTAAATGGGAAGCCCTATTACGTTTGCCACGCAATATGGAAATTAACTAAATTGACTCCTTTAATGAATTTATACGTCGTTGACGAAATGTTGTTCTTTCAATAGCAACATTTCGTATAAATAAAGAAGTATATTTAGAAGAATGAATTCTAACTTAAAAAGTTTTGCGTTGTTACCAAAATTTCACTTCCATTCCTTTATCAAGCGTTCGTTTATGTAATAAACTTTCAGACAGCTGAAGAAATAGTATTTTTTTATTTTTATTCCAAATATGTATGTGTGCCTTCTTTTATCAACTATCACGCAAAAATGCAATCGTCTCTTGTTTGATGCGTCTATTTACTCTTAGATACAATTGGAAAACGCAATGGTGTAACAAAAAATGACGTTGGGCAAAATGAGTTTGTAGACAATACGTTGGATTCTTAATAAGAAAATTCCTTATTCTTATCATCAACCATCGATATTGAGGAATATCTATTTTGGAAAAGAAATAACTCCATCGCGATTTAGATTGTCTCATTTAAAAGATTCAGCAACAGTCGATCAATGAAATATACCATGTAGGAAATATTTTGTACAAAATACCTTGGTTATGCTATAACACTTGTAGATTAGGGTAAACCAGGGATATCTGATTATAGATGATTTTGCAAATTTTGCAACAGCTGGTAGTTTGTTAGTGCGATCTCTATTTGGTCTTAGGTCATACGATTTTCATTCCAATCTCAAAAGCCATTGTAATTGTATGTTGGTGAATAAGATTTGGGTGAAAAATTCTATATTTTTCATTCCTCTGTATATTTGAACTTTACTCTTGAAGGTATGATGAATTAAACGCTTAAGGACTTAATCTTGGTTAACTCGTTCTAAATATCGTAGGTTTCAAAATAATTCGGTCCTTAAGCAGTTAAAATATTTCTGAGTTTAAAGCATACTTTGTGTTTCAAACTATGTTGTGCAATATCTTTATTTTAAGTGGTTTAATCTTTAGCTCATTTAGAACAAACCAAATTAGGGAGACTTGATCCTTCCAAAAAACTTTACAAAACAAGAGTGATGTGTTCCGTTTTTTCTTTACGGTAATGTCGATTCTTATGGCTGACGGAAGTGGATAGGATCAAATTTCTGGTGCTGAGGAGTTTATCGCCAGTATGGCAACCCAGACAATTAAGCTGGATTGTTGTAATAGCAGCCCTTTGCTTCAATTTATATCGGAAAAATTGGTAGTGATTTTAGTAGTTGAGCTTTGAGAATATTTATTAAAAATAGTTTAGAAATATTTATTTAAAGAATAAAATTTATTTTTAATACGATAATTTCAAATAATAATTGGAATTTTTTTTAAATAAGAATTTTAAAAAGAATTGAAATTTACTTATTCCGTTTTCCTCGCTTGCAAATAAAGAAATTTTATTAATTTCTTATTTTAAAAAAATCTTTTGCGAAGAACGCTTCGTCATCATTTATTTTTATTTTTAACGTTTCGCCATTTCGGTTGAGATCATATCTTTCGTAGATTAGAATTTTTTTTTTCATTTCACAGAATATATTTCTCTTTCGTTTTGTTCAAAATATTAGGAGAACCGAGTAAGTACATTAAACTTTTCTAATTTCTTGTTTCCTACGACATTTTCTTACTTTTTTCCTTTTCATTTCGGTGACAATCTGCTCTATTCTAATTTTCCCCAAACGACAATTTCTTATGCGTTAATGACGTTACTAGGTACCTAGTTCCTTTGCTATTATTTTTATCATTTAATTAATTCAATATTATTTTAATTGTTTATTTAATTTTAGGCTGCAACTAGATCTTTAGTAATAGCAATTGCGTTTCATAGTTGCAATAATATTCAATTTTTAAAATGAGTTTAATTAATATTTGGTCATAATTAATGCACTTTTAAGTGCAAATTTAACATCTGATTTTCGTGCAGATAAGTATTTTTAAAAACAATTAAGTATTCTTTTCATGCAGGGTCACGTATCCCTACCCGTAGGGTCAAGTATCCCTATTGTTGGATCAAATCCCTAACTTTAGAGTGACTTAGCCCTAAGTGATTTCCTGAAATGCATTTATTTATGATTAAATGATATATATTAATTTCGGAAAAGTGTATTTCTCATTCTTAAAATCTAATCATTTGATGATGCTAACAATAAAATATTTAAGAAATATCTGAAACTTTAAAGCTAGTATCAAGTATCCCTAGTTTCCCCTACATGTTAAAAATAAATTCATATAGAAGCACGCAACTATAAAAAAAATTAACTTTTTCGAATTTTTTCAGTGTTACATTTTTAGATTTTTCATTCTCAGAACATATTTATAAATAACACTTGTGTACTTGTAATTTATGGATCGGTATGATGTTAATTCATTGTTGAATTCAATTATAAATGAAATCTTTCTCAATTTCAAGACAAAAAATCAATTATTAAAGTATGAATAATAATAAATTTTCACTGCAAAGATTATTGATCGAATAGTTTTATTTATATTTAAGACCATCCCATATCAATGCCTTATATGCCATGATTTACATTCTCACAAGGCGCAAATTTAATGAAGGAAAAGGGAAGTGTTTCCCCTCTTTTCAAAATCTGTGACCATTTTGGACTCTCGTGCCCTGATCAGTAATACATATTTCATAAGCCATGTAATACAAAAGGACAGTAAAGTAAGCTTATCAACAAGACTTTTAGACACTCCATAGAATAGCTACACGAGGGTAGTGAAATACAAATAATTTCAAGGTGCAGCAGAGACAGCATCTATACCACAAGTAACACAAAGAAGTTAAAAATGAATTCATTTCCTCTTTCATTTAACGTTAATTGCAACGTGCTTGAAAGATAATCTTTGTTTAAAGCATGTCTGTTCTGTGCTTTAATATAGTGAAATATATGGCGTTCATGTTTAGGTAAATTATCCTTTACCATCGACGGATTAAACAGTTATTTAACGCAGATACAATAAAATACGTCTCTTTCTGTCTTGACAATTTAGTACAGTGAAGTAGATGGAGTTTATAAATATTTAGGGGAATTATCTCTCATCATTCACTTGATTGAATGAAACGAGCTCGTAGCGTTTTTGAGATAAACAGTTTACAAACCGCCGTACAGACATAAACGCAAATATAATTCTTCAGATAGGATTAAAATATTAGGGAAAACTTAAATTAAAAAAAATCATTAATTTTTAATGAAGCAAATCATAAAATGAAAACTGCTGGATATAAAAATATTTTTAAAGTATATTTTATATTACATTCGTAATAATCTGAGTTTATAAAGTTTCTGATTTTTCTATTAAATTCGTAACATCAAGCACTTTCATTATTTTCTACATTAAAGTTTGAAGAAAATTATTTTGTTCCTTCTTTATAATCACTTATCGAAATTGAGTACAAATAAATTTGAAAAATGATTCCAATCCAAAATATTTTTATGATAACTGTACCCGCGCAATAACTTTGTGCACAAAAAAACCCATCAAGAATATCAAACCGTTAGTCAAAGAAACATTGTTACAATGGCTGCGTGACCGCTGTTCATAAAATATTTATACCAAAATATAAAGTAATTTCGTTCTTTCAGTAACATTATTGAAACCTGTAATGAAGCTAATAAAATATGTTTGCAGTTTAAGCATAGTAGGAAAAAACAAAATGCCATTCAAAATGGTTAATTTCCTTTATGTATGTTCTCAATACACGACAATTCACAATCGATATTCTATCTGTAACCTCTAAGTGTTCCACTTTTTCGAGTAGAAAAGGAAATAAACATAACAAAGTTAAATAGCAGTTTTTCACAACCATTTCATGAAAAACTGCAAGAACATAAAAGACGAAACATAAATGTAATATACTTTTTCCAAGAAGATTACTAAAGGCGAATAATAAAGGTATTATTTTGATATATTTTCTGCTATTTCTAAATAAAGCGGCATTGTATTTCGATCTTCTCTTTGTAAATTATCTCATAGATATTGATTGGAGCTTAGTTTCCTCATATGCTGTTAAAGTTTTTATGCATAAAAATTACTCCATTTTCTATAAAATACCACTTACAAAAAAATTCCTGAATTTAATTAGATTAGATTGAAAATCCTTTTTATTCTATTCTTTTTTCAAATATTCAGTACTTATATCCCACTATTTGAAAAAATAACAATCAAAAACATATTCATGTACTGATTGTTATTGTACGTTATTTCCATTGTGTTTATCTAATAACTGGACCAGATTGGTTTAATGATTCCGCCGCAATGTAGGAAGTATTCATTCTAATTTTCAGTTGGGGCTAGATCTAGTTTACAGAGTCGTTGGTTCGAGAACTTATTTCGTCGTAGTTATCTGATGAGATTCACACGAACGAATTCTGTCCCAAATAGATACGCATTATGCAGTGTAATTTAAAAGTCCTTAATAAAATTAAATGGTTGGTCAGGCATACACAAACAAGTCATATTTTAAAATGGAATCTCAAATGCAAAGGGAGACTGTTAACAGCAGAGAGGGCATATTGCCTGTGAATTAAAAAAAATTATGCACCATTTAATAAAGTGTACAAAAAAGATTTACTGGAATACAAATTCACAATATCACAACAACAGAGTTGCACCCATAACAACATAATGAATAACACTTTGTCATTCTGAATATAATTTGTAATGTTGTTATTCATCCAATTGCGTTGTCTTGCTACTCTGAAATTGTATTCTCTTAATCCTTTAATACACACTTTATGCCGTATATCATTTTCTTTTGCTTAATTCACTAGTAAAGTGCCTCTTTAACGGACGCACTTTGAATTTGTGAACCCATCTTTCGCTGCAAAAATAACTTGCTTTTGTATGGCTAAGTAACCTTTTAAGTTTAATAATGACTTTTGAATTTCTCTGTATTACAACTTTAAAAACGGACGTTTATCTAATCGTTTAATCTGTACTTTAATCAGTATACTTAAATTCGATGACAGAGTTTCTAATTATTTAGTTATGATTAAATAATTTTCCTATATTTATATTGGCATGACTTATCTTTCTGCAAACGTCCTGCAAGCTGCATGCAAATTTCATAACCTGACGTAATAAAAAAGAATTGTTCCCAACGTCCTGTGGAAGGATACATGTAAGATCCTCGCATGATAGTTAACACTTAAATCTCAATGATACTTATGTAGAAATTATCCAAAGAATATTTTTATATTTAAGACTTTTACCACCTTAATTACATAAAATAACAATTATCGGAGCAAGTACATATTTAAAAGTATATTAGACGGTAGTTTATGATTATTAAAACGATAAGTAATGTAGTTCATGTGAATCAAATCTAATCTACATTCCACGTCGCATTATTCTTTAATCATAAAAAAAGTTCGTTTATATAAGTTAGAATAACATCCCTTTTTTTTCAAGCGACTATAGAATACTTTTTAGGATGAGCCTCCCGATTTTTGGCGATGTTTAGAAGACGAGGACGACACCTGAGCTGGCACTTCTCACTTCAGTCCTCCACACTACGTTAGTAAAAGGGTTGACCCAAAACGGATTCAACATGTACCAAATACGCGCTCATGATTTGTTTTCGGAAGAATTGGATTTTGAAGCCATGACCCTCAGGTACGAATTCCAAGATTCTACTAAAATTTACCGCAATTCCTTGAACAGGAAATGTTTGAGAAAACGAATATGAATGGTTTAGGAAAAAAACCCAGCATAAGTGTTATCTCTCAAAATGTTCGTATACCTACGCGATGCTCATCTTTTATATTGAGCTTCGTAGTATAGTGGAGTGAATCCAGTATTAATATTGGGCCTCTATCCGTTTTCCAATCAGGACTAAATCTACAATATGGGTGTCAGGACCTCGCGTCAAATTTCATTTATTTTGCTTTTTGTGTTTCAGAGTTTTCATATTCACTCGAGGACAAACAAACAAAAAGACATTGAGTCAGATTTCGCATTAAAAGATTTCATCTGAAATTTGAGAGAAAACTACATTTTGATGTAAAGATCGCATGCTAAACTTCACTTATCTAGCTCGCTACATTTTTTTAGATATCCTGCACAGGGACAGACATAATTATAAAATTTGTTTTTTCTTACTCAGGCAGGTTTAAACCATTGAATAACTTTAAATTCTGGAAGTCGAAATGTTTCACGAGTTTAATATTTTCGATAAGACAGAAACGACGGTAAAGGAAAAAGATTGCCTTCCTTTTGAATTGAAAATAGTTTGCTTACTTCTTAAATGTTTATTTCATATTAAATAAATGTGTTTAAGAAGTTTTAGATAGTTTCATCTGTTTTATTACTCCACACTCGAAAAAAATAATTTTTCATACTTTAGCAGAGAGAGAACTGAAGTTTGAATATGATATCTCCTTTGAAAGGTTTCTTACTCTTTTAAGAAACCGAAGGTATGTCCCAGGACGAAATACGATGTTTCTGAAGTTATTTCTTTCTTCAATTATATCTAGAAGGTCTGACGATATCCCTCACGTCCTCTTTTAACGATACCAGAAATCCTTCGTAATGATTTTATCGTTCAATAAACTTCAATCTCACTCATACCGTAATCCTTTAGAGATAGTTCTCTTGATTCAGAGTATTTTGATAAAAATAATAACCTAGGATGTGGAAGTAATATCGCTACTTTATGTTCCTTGAAATGTCTTTGACCATGAAATAAGACACGAATATATCGATAATACTAACGTGCCTTTGAGAACAATTCTCGTAGAAAAAAATTACCCTTGAGCAAATTCAAAACAATAATTTGCTCGATTGGAAATATAATTCTTACATTAGAAATCTATTGTGGATATATAAAAGGATAAGACGGAATCCTTTATCTTCTTAAAAAAACGTTTGTTTTTAAACAAAAAGCTATTGCATAATAAAAAGATACTGCTTCAAATTTCAGATTGTCTCTGTACTGACAGGAATAAGGATTTTCTATTTGCTTTTTAGAATAAATCAGCCTTTAAAATCTGCCTTTTGTATGTATAATTAAGATTTTACCTCTTGCATTTCATATTTTATCAATTAGCTGTTAGGAATATTAATATATAAAAAGAAACAATTATTTAACGTTGGAATTTTGTGCATATTAGGGATAGATTTTTTTCGTTTTCACTTTCTAACATTTCAATTAATTGCAAGAAATAATGATAGATATTGAGAAATAAAAGTTTAACTCTGTTTAATTTTAACATATTAAAATTAAGTCTTGAATGCTTGCATGTTTTATAGTTACTTAATTTATACGTGTACAAGGATTTATTGTATAATTTCTTACAAATAAATGAGAATCAATGGCTATGAACACTCAGAAATTAACATGATAACGCTTGTAGGCTGACATACCGTCTGTAAAGTGGGTTACAAGAAAACTGTTACAAGAAAAAAACTAATTCTGTCGAATTGCTATAAGACAAACAGATGGACGGACCGACAGAGGGACAGATAGACAATATTTCTGCAAATTGCGTGATATAAAAATAGTTACACACAGAATGCAAGGACTGTTACAATGCAACTAAACAAAAGAAAGTCAGTCGAATCAAGCTTAAAACATTATCATGCAACGATCTTGCGATGTAGAGGTTCGAAATTGTTTTGTTAAGAGCACTATTACAATTAATATTATTGTAGAAGGTAATCCAAGAAATGGAGATGTATATATATATAATCCTTTATTTTTTATGTCTAATTTATTTCAAATCCTAAACAAATATTAAACAAAATTGATATGATTATTGTCAATTTGTGTTCAACTTTAATGTAAAACTAACGGAATTTCAACAATTCATTTCTTTTTACAAATTGCAATTTATGAAACGATAGATACTTTTTGGAGTCTCATCCATAGATGGCGTCACGTGTTGCTTAATTTTAAACTGATTTTAGTTGAATGATAATTCCTAATATAATTTTGCTTTCAAATTTATTTATATATGCATATTGTCCTCGAAATGGTTTTGTTGACTAAATATTAAATTTCAATTTTTATTTTGGTTGCATTTTTTTATAGCACGACAGTTGTAGTTATTAAATTCCTTTCTTTACTCTATTACATAACTTTTAAGTTTAGCAGCTGTTTTAAGTTTAGTAAATTTTTCATAAAGCAGTTTCGCTCTTACGAAAGAAACAGATGACCTTAATTTTATCAACAGCGTGAAGAATGAAAATCAAAGGCAACATATTCATACACTTCTTCTTACGGTCGCTACAAATGCTGTACTAGCAAGTATTTACCCCTTTGTATGGGAGCGTGCAAATTCTGTATTATTAATCCATTATAGTCTCAGTATCTTCATGTAAATAATAATTAGGGCCTTTAATTTTAGTTACACAGTTTTATTTCTCAGCCTATTGTGTCTACCTATGCGTCATGAACAAATTAACTTCTAATTAGGGAAGACAAGAAGTATAACTCTACCGACGGTCGAAAGAGATGACAGATCTTTGCTTGCTAAGGTCAGGAAAAATTAAAATCTGGGTGGGAGGTATTGTCCTGACTCATTGAAAAAGTTTCCATCTTAAAAAAATATTTAGGAATTCTTCTTTCCGAAATCTAAAGATTATTAATGCCAATAAGCATAATAAAATAACATATATGCTTATCTGAAACAGTTTTACAAATTAGTCAGGACTTAAGTGAATGTCACTTTTCATATCTACTTTTGTAAATATGAAAGATGTCTCTAATTTACGACAAATCAGAATATACATGAAAAATAAGAAATTTCCTTCTCAAGATCAAACATACAAATGTTCAACAATCTGTTAAGTTTTTCCCGCCATTTTTCAATAATTATTCAATTTATTCTTAAGTATTTTTGTAGCTGTAATGTGAAGAGAATATTAAAAATTATACGTGATCAGCTTTCATGATAAAGCAGTTTGAGTCAGCTAGTAGCTGACTATTGCTTTTGTCCTTTTACATATAAAAAGTTATTTTGTAAATGTCTGCATCAGTCTCTTTTTTCTTTGTTTTATTTTTCGTAGCTTTTAATTAATAATCAAAGCTTTAAAAAATTAGTTTTGTGAAATTCAGATGATGTCAATATGAGATGATATACATGAGTATTTAGTATATTCAACTTTCATAAAATTCAATGTTATTGCTGGAAGATTAAATTTTAAAAATATCTGTTTGTGGGAAAATTCTCATCATTTTGTTTATCTTAGAGATTAACAGAAATTTTTCTCGCTGCAATGCCAATATCTTTCTAAATCTAAATGATATTCGACTGGATTTTTTTATTTAAGCTGCCCATAAATCTGGTTTCCAAATTATAAAAGAAAAATTCAACTATATTTCGGACATACACAGTATACTATAAATACTCACATTTCCTCTATTATTCAAAGTATTTACTTCCATCTTTAATATAATGTTTCGCTAATATACTGGCATGCATTCTGTAAATTTCGTATAAATTGGCCGAAAACTCTCTGTGTTATAAGCAAAAATATAAAGGTTTTATTAAAAATTCCCGAATTTTCCCGCATGTTTTTTTTTTTTGCTTGTAGATTGATTGATAAAACAATCAGTCTATAATAAAAAAAACAAGCGGAAAAATTCGGGATTTCTTAATAAAACCTTTGTATTTTCCCGAATATCCATGCTATTTTTACCAAAATATATATGAGAGTATTGCGGACAGGAAAAAAAAACATTGATTCAAATTATTATAACTTAATGTGACTTCATGACTTGTAAAGTCATTGCCACGCCGAGTTGCTGCACTTCGCCGTGGCGAAGGAAGTCCTGCATTATATTAGGAGGTATCCCATGACTTTTGGTACTTCAGTGTAACATTTGTCACGGATTGGAGAAACGCGAGTTAGACAGCTGTTCCATCGAAAGCACAAGACATGGTAGTCATTAAATCTTCCACCTTGAGTCCTCGTTACATATATTTCATTCGTCTAATTCTTTGCGTTTTTCCAGTGTTGTGTTCGTATATACATGGAGTATAAGGGTGCCCCTTATCCCTGCTCCTATAACAGCACCGACAATATTAGATGCAAACATAAATTAAAAAATTCCATCGCAAGCATAAAAGAAACATGAAAGAACATGAATCCACAAATCAAGCATTTTAGAACCTCTGGGAGATCTAAAATGTTGAAATTCATAAAAATCTCGAAATCAAGGTTTTTGAGAATGGTTATACTCCCTCCCTCTTTGCTTTGGTTAACAAGGAAGTAAAGAAATTAAATAATATCAAATAACTAATTAATATCTAAGATTTTTTACACTTTCTTTTAAACGCATGAGTTTAATTACAAATTATAATTTTCTTTATTGAGGTATCAGATCAAAAACTTTCTCCTCAATGTACCCTGATTTCAGACAGTGTGAACTTAAATCTTTTGTTTGAAGTTTGTTATTACAACTCAAAATTAGTTACAATTCTTTTAAGAGCTCTCTCCTAAGTCTAGCTCTAAGCGACTTCTGTAGCCGAACCTTACATGCTTTAATGTACACCTTCCCAGGTTTCCACAAGGTCCCTTTTTTAAATTGAAGTTGAGGAAAAGTGGATAGACACGGCTACCAAACAAGAACTTTTTTACACCACTCCTTTTGATATTATAGTTGATAAATACAGCAAAAAAAACTTAAACGTTTAAAAAAGAAGTAAAAATTTGAAATTTCATTTTCATTTTTTGAATAAATGCGTGATAATAAATAAGTGACATAATGTTTCCATTTTATATGAGGTATACTGGAAGACGAAAAACTTCAAAATAAATTTACAATAGAAAGACATTCATGAATTAATTATACTACTTAAAGTATAGATTTCATGTTTTTCAAAGATCCGCTTATTAAACTTCCATCAAAACTTATGTAAGAGAAAATGTACATTTCCCTAAAATAAAAATTAATGAATTTGTAATAAAATGTAAAGTAGAGTAATGCAACAAATATTTTAAGTACCAAATAGCAAATACTGTTTTCACAATCATTATGGCGTTTTTTCCTGGTGAAAAATTTAACTAAACATAATTTATGAATACAAATGTATACCTAAATTAAAATAACCCTGCGCTGTCTTTAGTTTGAATTTAAATTCATTTAAAATACTAATTATACTAGTTCTACAAGCAGAAACTAGCAAATAAATGTATCAGTAATTCTTATTCAAGATTTGGCGTTTGTTTCATTTATTTGCCATTCTCTTATTGTGGAGCTTTAAGAAGCCATAAGAAAGCTTCGAAGCATTCTAGAGAATTGATTTTCTTGTACGGTTTCTCGCGGTAGCTCACCTGTCATTTACTATGATCTTTCTCCGCAGGAAATACTTATGACAAGGATACTAGCTTTTTCATGTACTTATCTCACATTTTATTTATACTACGTTCTTTTTTTTTCACACTGCTATAGTGGGGATTTGTTTTAGTAAATACATATGATATGAAAGACAGATTAGATAGTGCAAACTCAGTTCTAAGCATGTTATAAAATCTACTTATTAATTCTGTTTTTTAGTTTATTAACTCTGTTCCTGTTTTTGAGACTCCTTTAAAAAGACTTTCAGCATCAATTTGTATAACTCAAAATTTGCAGAAGTAAGTTAAATAGTCAAAAATATCAAATGTACTACTGGAAGGAAGTTTAAAATTGGGAAAATTAGTACGCACATAATATACATAGAAAAACAGAATCTAAAAATAAACAAACATTTAAAACAATTTCTATATTATTCTATTTTATTAATATTTTCTATACAATTTCTATTTTATTTCTCTTCGTACAATTGAAGAAGCTCAAATAAAGAGAAATCAAAATATTGAACATCTAAATAAAGAATTGAACGCCTTTATCCAATGAAGAAGATAAAAAAAATTAGTTAAAACATTGAATATCAAAGGTGAATCTTCAGATGACATGGTTTTCAGATTTCATTTTAAAAAATGAAATAAATCTTTTTTTCCCCAAAGCATTGATCACAACATAAAATTATCGTAAGATCTATTATATATACCAAACTATAATCAACTTATATTTCGATATAATTGAACATTTCCATTAAAGAGATCTTACTGTGGTTCCTTCAATCTCTTTATTTAATGTTGCAGAGCTGTAACGATGAAAATGCCCCCAAGAATAAAGCCTTATTTTTTCAACCCCTTGTTATATTTGGCTTTAAAAGTGAAATAAACCCCCTAATAATTCGTCTTCGTTACTCGCCAAAGAATGTTTACAACGCCAACTATATCCTATTTATTTAATTCCGACAGTGGCATAGCAAAGATAACCAGCTCTTAGAAAATTTTTTTCGTTGCATCGTGGCATTTAGATTTTAAAGTGATATAAAAAAACTAATATTTTATCTTTCTGTCGCCCCCTCCTTCGGAAATCTGATTAGGGCATATATATTCGCATTTTTCCATCGTTCCGCAGAGCTATGTAATGGTAATTAGTCACCGACACCTTCTAGAAAGCTAGCATTCTACTATATATTGTTCTTCTAATAACCCAAAATTATTGTCTAGAAAGTTTGTTCAATCGGAGTTGAAAATACAAATGCAATGAAACGCATGAGAATTAGTCAACGAATGAGAACGCTGCATCACTTTCGTCAAAGTATATGAAGTGAAAGGCGTTTATAGGCCCTTCAATGCAAGCGCTCTTATCTTATTATTCACCCAATTTTTTAATCATGTTAAGAGTTATTTAATCATATTAAGAAAAATTCAGAATATTAAAGGAAATTTACAAATCATAGTTCACATATTTATTTAAAGAACAATCTCTTGCGCTGATTAATTTCAATTATGAAAAGATTATCTAAAATTTATTCTTCAGAGTGTTAAATGTTACACCAGGTGTTTTAGAATGGATATGGGTCTGTAAAGCTATGCAATATTAATTTATTTCAAATTACTTTCATGATTGATACATGAAATTAAATAGAAACTGAAACAAATTTTCCTACAAACGCTCAATGCTAACACCATTCGTCACATGGCACCCACCAAGGCAACAGAGGAGCTATTCCCATACACTTAGTAGCATGACTGGCGTAAATTATGGAACAGCTACTTCAGTCATGGTTCTCAAGTCGAGTAGATCAGTTGGTAGCGAAGGCCTATACTCATGATTCTTTACAAACCTCCAAAGAAAACATAGATCTTTCTGAAGCTGGGTATTCACGACAATACTGCTATGTTCCATTTGGACGAACGACCGGTTTGTTGTGCATGCATTCAAGCCAATCGATTTAGGTAGATCATTCACGGAAGCTCCAAAACGCACTTCAAACCACTTTGATCTCCCTATTCCCCCACTTCCCCTCCCACACACACGAGATTTTCGCTTTTTGAAGAGAGCACCATCCCTCCTCGCCCTGATATCTCCAGTGAAACACTCAAACACATTCTCCCTCCCAACGCTCCCCCCCCCCCCCGGGGATTTATCGCCCGCCTCGAACGTTCGTATTTTATTTTTATGACCGAATGGGATGAATGGAAATCCATCAACGTTGGAATTCCAAACTCTCCCTCTGTCTGCGCCAATTAACATCGTGTTTCCACATTGACGAATGGGTTTGGCATCATGTGTTCCAAAAAAAGTGGCTTGGTCAACTCGTAAATGTTCCGTTTTAGAAATATCTTAGGGAAACGCTATAAATACTCTCTCAAAAGTTGAAAATTTTCTTCAGACCCTTTTAATCGCCCAATACGTTTAGTTTTACAAAGCCAATCATTGTTTGCAAAATGATGGTATCACCCACATGTTATTATTGCTCGGAAGATTACAATAGAACATATTTCATAACTCATGTGTCGCTGGTATTGCTGACTCATATTTTGCAAGCTTGTTGTGTATTCGAGAGCTGTCGCTTTGCTACTAGTTTCTAAAGTTTATGAGAATGCACATAACTAAAACTGGCATCTTTGATCTTTCATTCTAGCGTTGGATCACTTCTGTATACCTCATCTAAGCGGTATAGTGAAAAATAGAACGCCTGTATTCATTTCGAAATACTCCGTATTTTAAAACCAAAAAATCTTGCACGTGGAGCAATATCAGTAAATAAAAAAATGTTGTAAAGTACAAAGTTCAATAATGTTAAAGAATTTTTAAATTCTGAAAGATTTTCATTTCCGCTTACTTCTGAAAAACAATTGATTCATGAAAATTGTATAAATTATTTGCAAAATTCAATTCCAATATTCCGAAAGAATTGAAAATATAGTTTCACTATGGAATTAAAAGACTTTGATTTTTAAAAAATATTAAATTTTCATTTTCAGATCTTATCAACAATGTATCGGTGAATGGTTATTAACAAAGAAGCGGAACAAATGAAAACAGTTCATGCATTAGATGTATATTAAATGCATTTTATCGTAAAAGATTTGGAAATAATATAAACAATTTTCCTTGTTCAGAGCAAAAGTTGCGCAAATAATTCTCCTTTCAATAATTTATTGCTACTTAAGAAGTTCAAAGTGAATTGAATTTTAAACACACGTGCATTTAAATAGGTTTAAGATGTAAATCCTGAAAATAGAAAATATACAAAGAAAAAAAATACAAGAAATCTCTGAAACTCATTTCGAAATCTTTTCTCAAAGGCAAATAAATGGCGTCTTTGAGGCAAAACCAAGGTTTCTTCAAGACTCGTTTATTTCTAATTTTACTATGATGTCAGTAAATGGAATTCTCGCAAGAGGATTTCAACCTCATTAATTCAAAAATATTCTTTCTCTCTGCACGTCTCCAGATGTGATCTTTAATCTTCATTGTAAAAACCTTCACTATAATTCATCCAAACTACACTTTTATGCACTTAAATCCAACTCAGAATATAAAGCAACAAATCAAAGCGCCGTTGATAATACTGTTTTTAATTAATAAACGGATACCCGTGCTGATATATAGCTTAGCGGTTAAATTGTAGAATGGCACGCACCGTGCTTGTGGGATCATTGTTTATTTCGTCTGTCTGAATAATGAAAATTTATTATGTGGAATCTAATGAAAATAACACAGGAGACTATTTAAGTAAGAGAGATCTAATGCATAGGAAAGTGTTTTTTCAGCAGTTTTTAGTAAGTAACTCTTAAGTTCATTTCAGCAGGAATGAATTGTATTTAAATGAATGATTATATCAAAAGGCTTCTGCAAAATATGAGAAGTAAAATTAGTTATTTTTCTTCTTTCATGCTTCTCCAATTTTGTTAAATATTTTTAACCTTTTCTTAAGAGTTGTATTATTTTTTGAAATGTTTAGCGGATTAATATTTTATATCGAAATGAATGAACTCTAATTGAAAATATTTTTAAAAAATACGCTTTCTATAATGAGGCGTAGGTTTATCAATTATAGTCATTACGATTTTGTTTGTCCGATATTCTGTCCGAGGATATATATATTTTTTAATTTTCACTTTCGGAATCTTTTCACTTTCTTTTATCTTTTGAAAACAAAAAATAATTCAAAAAGACAAAATTTACTGGCATTTGTAAGCAGATTTTATTCTTTGTATTCAATCAGTTTGAAAAGAACGCATCAGAAGATAAGTTACCGAAATGTTTTGAGTTTTTACCTTAAATTTATTCAAAATTTGGTAAAATCGATTTTAAAAGCATTTCAATTATCTGGAAACCACATGGAATTCGTACAAAGTTTTAAGAGAATTCGTAGATTACTTTGCTTGTTTTAACTTAAAGAAACTAAAAATAAAAAATAAATAAATTAGAGACGATACTTGCGCTCGTATTTACAGAAATAAAAGTACATTTCAATCCCTGAGCCCAATCTCTTTAAAAAAGGCAATAAATTACCATAATTGTTAGTATTCTTATCCCAAACTTACTAAAAATTTATTAAACTTAATTTAAAACGCAATTACGAATTCTATCAGAAGAAAACAACTTGGCGAAGAGATTTCAATTAAGATAGCTATTTTTTTTTCTGTTAAAAACTCATCAATTGAGCCAAGTCTAATCTGACAGTGTGTACTATATAGGGAAGACGGAGCAAGTTGACGATGCTAATAATTAACCATTTTTAATAAATTTATTTATTGAGTTAATTTTTTTCTTTGCATTTATTATTAGAACGATCGTTTATTGAGTTGTACCGAAATGAATAATGTTTTACTGCACAATCATAATATTCATTTTACCATTTCACCCAGTACCAGGTCAAGTTGACTTTGACCACTATGCAAGATGGCAGTTCTAATAAAATTTGAATTCATTCTTATTCTGATAAAGTATAAGACAGTAAACTAATTAAATAAGAATTGTTAAGTATTTCTCTCTTGAATAGAATGCTATGAAAGGACTATTGTGTTTAAAATCTTAGCCTGTAGTAAATTAAAGTAACTCAAAACTAGAGTTTTCATAATAAAAATTAGACACAAATTATCCTCCTTCAGAAGATGAGAAGCTCTCATGCCACTATGTGCGGCATTTTGCACTAATGGATCCAGTCTTCAGATGGAGGGTCAAGATAGATCTCATCACACGCAGACCTTGCCTTTTAATTTTCATTAGTTTGATTTTATTTGAATTAGTTTGAGCTGACGTCATGAGTGACGGAAGTTTGGGTTTCTTAAATTTTTAAAATCTAACTTCACTTTCTTTATAACAACTCTTTTTTGCATTCCGAATCTCTTCTCTTTGTTGTTTTAAAAGTTCCTTAACTTTTTTGTTTCTTTCTGAACCAACATCTTATTCATAAGTGAGCTCATTAAAATATTCTGTGAGCTCTATACGCCTTATACCGTGTTACGGAACAGTTTGAGGATACATCTAGATAAAAAAAAATTGCTCACAATGAATAAATAAATGGAAATAAACACCAAAAAAGAACTAAAAAGAACTTGGGGCAAGTTGAAGAAATTCCTCCTGCAAGAAGAAGAACTTGCTCCGATCAGAAATGTTTAATTTTCGATTTTTGTGGTAGAATTTACAAGAATAAGATATAATTAAACAGTGATTGTGCAAAGCATCATGTCTAAAGGAGTCATGCATAGCCAAGAATAGTCAAATATGTTAGCGATTATTCCATGAGATCTCACGTTGGAGGTCTTGAAACACGTCAGACAAAGAACACCATCTAACGAACAAGGAAAATACGGCAGTGGCTTCACTGAAAGATTTTACTGTCTAGCAGTGTGGAGCACTAGTAGTATGTCTAAAGTGGTGAAGCATGAGTAGTAAGAACTGAAACTAACTCACTAGTCATCTTACCCCGCTAGTAAACTTGCCCTGGTCTTCCCAATACATTTCTTAATATTTTATTTATATAGCAAGAATAATCGCAACTGTCATGTCACTAACCTTCACGTAACTTTTCCGGCTCTCAGCCGAAGGATGTAAGTGAAGAGTGGAAGAAGCCGTTACGCGGGAGACAAGGCGGTAGGCTCCATTATTGAAGTTGATCTCTGGGCAGAGTGTGCACGTTTTCGTAGGAGTTCTCGAGGTGAACTTCGAGTTAGTAATTATGAGTAATCTTGCATGTGAATTGTAATAGTACATATGTATATAGTTCCTATTTAATCGTATATAGTAGTACTAATAAACTAGCATGAAAGAAAGAAAGTGAATTTATTGACGGTTGGAGTACACAGTTATTATAGCAGCATTTTATGAAGATTTTTTCGTTCTTATAAAGTAGTCGAAAATGATTTAAAATATGTGACTGATATCAAGAATTCTTGAGTGTTGAATTTTATAAATAAAATTTAAATGAAACCTCTGATTGCCGGAACAAGATTTTTTCACATTCCATTTCAGCAATTTCGTAGTAAAAATAGCCACTTTCGAAAAGGCATTTCTTTTTATTGAGTTGTATTTTGTTACTACAGACGATTTGAAATACCTTTTATTAAGGGAATTTATTATCTAATCGCAATTTATTGCTACATAATCGTCCCGCTCTGAAAAAAAGCTGTTTCAAATGTTTATGTGGTAGATCTATATTGTACCAAACTTTTTATCTATGGTGATAACTCAAAAACTCTAACAAGCAAAAATTGGAGTTTAGATATCGCTGAAAAAGATAATTTTTAGTGAAATTATCCATTTGAAAAGTAATATTGAATATAAAGGAGGTTATGCTAGACATTTTATGGATAGAGGTTTCCCATGTAGTTCTGAATTATCTAGAAATGTTCATTTTTACTGTCAAGTATTTTTTATGTTAGCGATTACACTGTTAAAGACCTGTATGTATTATGCCTTTTAGTTTTTAAAAGCAGTTAATATTCTTACTCTTGGTAATGATGGAAAAGTTTCATTTTTGAGATCTGCAACAAGAAAGTGTATTATTTCAGAATGGAAGTATCTTTCAAAAAACAATAATTCATTCTTTATTTAAGAAACCATCAAAAAAATTTTTGGTGAATTGTCTTAAAAGTTTTCAGATTGTGTCATTTAAATCCGTCATCAAAGGAGGATAAAATTGCCCCAAAAGTTTTATTTTCCTAATAAACTCCTATAAAATGAGCTGCAATTAATTATAAATTCCATGTTTCTGCATTTGTGGTTTTCCGTTATTTATTTGTCTAGTTTTTCGTATTGTGCTATGTTTATCATCAGTACTTAGAAATCAAAATATAAATTTGAACTTTTTAAAATAAATTTTCTATAGAATTACAGAAGTTTCCATAATAAACGAAGTAGAAAACAATACAATAAATATTATTTTAAAAAATAATTTACTGATAAAGTTTGAAATTAATATGCGGTTTTCAGCAAAGGAAAAAATTACGATAAAGATTCTTTTTTTACTAATTTACTAAACTTTCTTACTTTATTTTATTTTACGTATTTAACTTTATCAACTTTTCTTTTTTTCATTTTACTCAGATAATATTATAATTTTCAAATTCGATTTGAAAATAAAAACTCTTTTATTTATAAAACTTAAATAATCTTACAGTTTACTCTAATTTTAAACTTTTAATTTTACAGTTTACTAAATTATAAATTTTTAATTCTGAGTAAATTCTAATAAATTAATCTAATTTATACTAGATATATCCTTCTTCATTTGAACTCAATAATTGAATTAACACTGTAATTGCATAATTTTATTTATTGTTTATATAATAATGTTTATGAAAGTAGCATTTATTTTATTTTCAGAGAGTTTAAATTAAAAATTTCATTTGGATACGAAATATGATAAAAAATGATAATAATTTAATTAATTAATAAATTGTAATAAATCACAAAATTATATATAAAACTTTATTCTAAATCAGTTTTATTAATTAAAAAAGATTCATAAAATTTTCTTGGTTAACATTAGACAAAATGCACATATTTACCAGTAGATTGATATATTTACCAGTGAAGTGATTCCCCAAAACTTGCATAATAAGACAATTTTGGGGGTTTTTGGTTGACGATTGCAAATACTTTCCTTCTCCTATCTCATTTAATTGCAATTTTGACTTCTTTATACGTTAGATTACTCTAGATATCTATATAAAGCAATCATCAAGTATAATTACTTCAGGATTGCAAACTGGAAAGAATGACGATAAACGAGAGACTCAGAATGAAAAGGAAATTTCTGATGACATTGAAAACCAATTTTTGCCCATCTAGAATAAATATAAATTTGTTTAGAAGCCAAAATAGCATTAAAGTCATGACAGGAAACAAGGAATAAATTAGAATGAATGAAGGTGAATGAACACCCCAAAGTTTAGACCACGAAAATTCATATTGGAAACATGGTTTAATATGGATGGCGAACCATGAATAAACCAGAAAGCATGCTGTCGCTTAACAAGCAACACTATTTATCTCAATATTTCAAAATTTCAAAGAGGATAAAAAAACCTGAATTTTTTGCAACTAATAACAATTTTTTTTTTTTAGATATCTGGTAGGAACATGTTGTGTCATGTTCACACCAGATAAATATAATTCAGAAACTTTCCGCAGTGGTAGCGAAAAATTCGGTTCTTCTTCCTCGTTGAAATAATCAGATAGGTGATGTTGCTTGCTAAGGGACGATGTATCATTTAACAGCGTAGTTATTTTGATTCCAAAAATGCCAAGAGGACGACAAATAATCAAATAAAAGCTAGCAAAGCAATAATTTCGCAAAAGTGGGCCCATTACCATTTTTTCGGGTGGACAGAACAGTAATTAATTAAAATATGAGTTTTATGGTGACGGTTGAATAAATTTGCTTCAACTTAAATTCTCTGCATGATCCTGAGACAATATGTCATTAGTTGACAAAAGAACTTGCAATGAGGCATGACTTGTTTTGGTTATAATTAATGTACTGGACTGTGCTGGAATTTAATGTACTTCTGAAATGCATTCATTCATTCCACTACGACACATCCTTGACTCCCGAGACAAAAATATCCGGTTTGCAGTTTTGAGGGGTTTGCATAGAATCTTTATTGATCCAAGAGTTAAAAAATTAGAAAATAATGTCAAAATCTATACAAAAAAACTGTAACATGAGTTACATTGATGTCTTTACAGAACCGACATCGCTAAAGCTGTTGTGGCCGTTGCCGGTAGTTATTCTTGCTAGTTTGTGATAGAGATCATCCAAATTTGTGCTTCTAAGAATTGACATCATATCAGTCTGAGAAGAATCTCGAGGAAAAATATCAGAGTTTTAATATTATCGTCTTTTGACTCAAGTGAGAGAAGTCAAATTTTGAAAGAACACTTTAGTTAATAATAAGTTAATATGCATTAAGTAATTTATATGGGCTTGTATCCTGAATTTTAAAACAATATCTTTGTTAATTAACATTTCATTGCTTGTAATCAATTTGGAACAAAAATTTTAAATTTCATGTACGTTGAATTAATCTACAGATTTAAAGAAAATCGTCTGGTCAAAATTTAACAAGTGCTATGTATGGAAATTCAATCAAAAATTGGACACAATAAGTTAAATGCTTAAAAGGAAAGGTTAAATATAAGGTACAAGACAGAAAAAACTAAGTACAAAGTAGGGGAAACTAGGGATACTTGGCCCTACTTTCACTTTTTCTTATATTTCTCCAATATATGAATTGTTAGCATCATAAAAATATTTGTTTTTCAGAATGAGATATATACTTATGCTAAATTCATATCTCATTTAATCATAAAATGGTTATAAATTAGGGATAATAAAATTAACCCCTAATCTTAGGGATACTTGTCGCTATGCTAGGGATACCCTAGGGACTCTAATAGACCATATGACCAAATGTCAAATAAAAATGACCCACACAAATTACCAATTATCTCACAATCTGAGAAAATCACGTAGGGTCAAGAATCCCTAGTTTCCCCTACTTTTCCAGTTAGCAGGATGAATGAAGAGGAGGTGAACTTCGATAACTTTGACAGAGGAAGCGTAGGGGAGCCCCAGGTAGTAAGGTCGAGAAATGGGAACGTGACACATGTGCCATCGCTACGTTATAGCAAAACAGGTAATAAATGGAACCTATAAGCCAAATAATGGCTCTCCCGCTTTTTGGAAGGATCGCTATCCAAGAAGACACTGTGCAAGATATTTGATTGATTTATACGATAAATAGTTCTGAATTTTTAATTATAGAAAAATTTAAGAGATCCGAAATAAATCTTCCAGTTATTAAAATTCTCTAGAACTTTCGAATTTTACTAGAAAAATGCTTGAAATATGAAACGATATTAATTCAAACTCTTATGTTTGAATACGCAAAGAAACTTCCACGTTAAAAAAAGTAAAGGCATCAAAAATAAAATTCTTCTTAAGTACGAACTTCTCTTTCAACTATAATATGTTGCAGTGTTATTTTTACTTCTTACGACAATTTATTGCTGCATAAATTCAAAAGGAAGCTCCAAAATGATCTTATCTTCTTATAAACTCATCTTTGCTTTAAAGTCTCTGTCAGTTATTAAATGCCTTTTAAAGCTTTCTACAAATGCCACTAGCATTCGATGTAGTGAAAGCAATTCATTCGCCCCGTCTTCTTTGAATGAAGGATTAGCATAAAGCCCATTTCATGGCGTAAGAAGATCAAAGTATAACGGCTTTCGGTTTCACTTCATAAATCCAAGCAGAAAGTTTTCCCCTTTTTATTTGGTAAACGCTCCGTCGTTTTAAAATTCTGACAGATCAATTCAGCGTCAAGATATCAATTGCTGATTCGCAATTTCCCTCTGGATTTGGCTGAGAAACGAAATAAAAGAAAAGCCGAGAGGGGAAAAAATCGCCGTTTTCCCTAAATCAGACAGAAGTAAAGGAAAAATTGGTTTTGAGCTTCTGATAAAGCGTCATTGTGTTTAAAGCTGCAGAAATGATTCTTATCCGGGAAGAAGGGGGTAGCATGAATTATTCAGAAGGATGGAGGTTCGAAGTGATGAAAACCAAAGAAGAATAAAAGAAAGAAGAATGCGATTTTTCAATTTAGAAGGTCGCAGACACAGTGTAATATAGCAGGTATCGATATGTTATCTTCAAACTTTGACATGAAGAAACTGTTTTTCAATTTATCAGAAAACAATTTCTTTTCAGTTGTTTACTGTATGAAAGTAGGTGAAATAAACATGAGATTCAAAGTAAAATAAATTTTATATAGACGTCCCTTTACAAAATATGTTTTGGACTAATATTTTAAACATTATTTAAGCGATGTATATTTTTTTAATTTTTCTTAACAAAGAAAACAATTCTTCATATATTTGGAGAGATATATACGTTTTAGTTATATATACGTATTTGATATATAATATCCACTTTTGTAAAAGACTTTGTATTGTAGTTTTGCAGACTATGGCATAACTCGCTTGTATATTAGTGAATTTCAGATAAGCATACAATGCGAGATGGCTATGATATTGTTTATAAAACTCATACAAAAGTTAATGGAAGAAACGTGACATTTATGAATACTAATAATTGTAGAATAAGTAAAACTGAGTGATAGCTCAAAATATTTCAGTTCAGTTAACATAAACGTCAGAATAAATGGATATGAACGAAGTCGGATATGTTCCGTGAACACTCATCTCCACAAAAAATAATTTGATTTGGTTGCTTTGTGAAACAGGTTTATTGAGACATACTGTGTCATTATATAGTAATGTGCAGAAATAATTAGTATAAGCAAAATAAATCCAAATAAAATTTTAGACTTTTAAGTTTAAAGCATAAAGTTTTATATTTGTTAATAATAACCTATACATTTATGTTATTTAAATGATGGACATGACAGTAATTATTCTGAAATAGTTCAGTCCAGCTTTGCAAATTGCATTTGAAATGCCCTATGAATCTGGTTTCAAAATGTGGACATGCAACCAATAACACTGGACGCGTTTGATACATTATGTGCGTTGCCCATAAGTAAGCAAAGAGACTCACGTTCTCTTAGTAATAGTTGCTTGTGTATACAGTGAGTGTGTATGTTCCCTATTCATAATCGCAAGAAAATTCTATGAAATTTTCTGAACGGAAGTGAGGCCTGGTATGATAATTTATTTATCCGCACGCAGTCTATTTTTTTTCTACTTGGTCCTCTTGATTTTATTTGTTTAAGGGCTGCGCTGATTTAATATAGGGGGATTTGGGGTAGATTGATACGCGAGAACAGTTCATTAATTTTAATGATTGAAATGGATCAAGATGTTCACATCAACTCATATATATGCACTGTAATCTTTAGCACAGAGTATATTTTTCGACTATGTTTAGTCAAAAGTTAATGCACAAATAAATCAGACCGCTAATCTTCTCATCTAAGTAATTTTACTCTAAGTATGTGTTGTGTGATTTCTTTAACTAGTTACGTTTTCCTGCCAGGGAATCTACTCCAAAGGTAGGAAAAAAAATAATTTTTCAGAAATAATATTAAATGTTGAGGTAGTTTAGAGTTGTTATCGCATGGCCACTTGTTTTAAGTAAAATGGGTTCTTGGAGAAAATTAATACAATAATTGACTCCGGGGCACATTGATACACGTCTTCTAAATGCATCAATGTGCCTTAACAGCAACTACTTTGCAACATCGTCTTCAAAAATGGAACAAAACGTAAAAAGGAACTATCTAAGAGATATATACAATTAAGTATTTCTTTAAATAATGAAAGCGGTTTGAATTTCATTTCAAAAATGAAAAGTAAAACTGTAAATTAAGTTTAATATATTTTTGCTAATTTATCAAAATTGGAGAAAAAATTGTACGGCAACTTAATTAATTTCATCGAAAAGATAATTTTCTGTATTTTCAGATGGTGTGAAAAATATTTTTGTGCTGTATTATTTTCGTAAGTTATCAAGAAAGAACGCGGAAATTTCCCTTAATTTTAAATTAATTAAAATTTCAGAAAACGGATTCGAAATACACATTCCCTCTCTCCAAATCAATTTTAGACACACACACACATTCTCTTTTATTATTTCTGGAGATAAATATTTTTCTGGGCCATTATTGTTTTATTTTTCCAGTCTCATTAAAAATGTTGAATTTTGAATAAAATAAAAGTTTATTAATTTATTAAACTTTTAAACCTTGATTTAGAATACAAAATTTATTGATTAAATAAATTTTGTTTCATTCCCACACCTATTAGTTACCATTATTTTTGATATTTCAGTGAAAGAATCAATGTGCCCCAAGAGTGTATCAGTGTTCCCCTAGTATGGGGCAGATTGATGCAAATCCATTTTTAGGGACAAATTGTGATAAGTATTTTATTTTTTCATTTATGACCAAATCTCGATTTAAATCCCATATTATATTAACAAATGCATAAATACAACGTATTAATACTAATTATTACCGTAGGTAAAATCATTTTTTAGCTTTCCAAAAAAAGTGTATCAGTGTCCCGCATTCCCCCATTGGTTAAAATTATGTAGAATTCTAGTAGTGTAAATAAAATCTTAGCCATTTTAGTAATTTCGATCGCTTCTGTACTCGCGTGAGAAAGCGGTCAGAAGAGTCACAGAGCACAGTCTTTGTCAGTCAGATTATAATATGACTTTAAAGCCTAGAAAATTAAAGGAGAATTTTGATTGTGGAACTATTTTAAAGACTCTAGGAACATTCACGAATATGAGCAAACAATTCAGTGTGAAACGTAAGATTAAGATATACGAATTAGAGCATGAATGACTGCTGTAATATCAACTATGGAAAAAGTGCACGAAGGGTGAAGTGTAAAAAAAACTGAACAGTTTTTAAAATTACAGGATAACACAGTCTGGCGCCCATCATTGAAAATCTTGAAACGGATTCAGAGTTTAAGAAAAACGCTTTTATAAGTGTGCTGTAAAGAAGAATTTTTAATATTTTTATAAATAATATAGAGATAAAAACAAAACCAAAAAAGCGTGGGGCACTGATAGAAATGCTTTATATATATCATGTTTTTAATCAGAGTCCTAAAATATTTTTTATCTTTATAATTTTTTACAAATCTTTTTTATGTCTTAATTTCCTTATCATGTGTTTTTCAGCTCCTGATTTTTTGTAATTTTTGCAAATTTTCGGCAAAAAAAATTAGTTTTTCCACTTCGTAGTACGCTAATAAAAGAACGCTTTAAAAACCTTTAATTTTTATTATTTTCTACATTTTTGCCTCCAATATAATTCATAATTCAGCATAGTAAATACTACCAAATATTGTAAGGATTGTTTTTTTCATTCAGAAATATATGCTGCATTTGTCAGGGAATCAAATTGTTATTAAAAACAATCGAATAATGGATAATCAAGTTCTGCAAATATGTAAATAATGTATCGCCATCGGTAGCACACAACCTGTCCAAATGTTCAGAATTCTAGTAGATCAGGAAGTGAGAAAAAATATATTAAAAATCCATCCTCCTAAACAGGAAATTAGCAAACACAAAACAAGATGAATAAAAGCACGAAAAAACCCTTTAAATTTAACAATTGAGATGAATTTTTTACAAACTCCAAGTGTCAGATGTTTAGTATTTTCAGTATTAAGAACCAATATTTAAAATAAATAATTTTAAATTGCTTTAAATTATTACAAACAGTTACTTTGAATTTCTGATAAGGATTAAAAGTAACTATAACTTCGATAATGTATTTGTGAGTCATTTCCATAACTGCACTAAGTGTATAAATTCACTTCTCTTATCGGCTGTCATCATAATTAGATCTTTAAATTATCAGAAACGAAACTATTTCCTAATCAGCGGACTCGCATATGTCTCTGATATACGACATCGATTTTATCTCTTCTAATTTCCGAAACCATACATCCTGTTTTATGCTTCATTTAGATTATAAGTGGGAAGGAAATTAACTGATAACTCAGCTCCTTATTTAAATTTGTCGCCAATTCAGGCGGAAATTTCAGTCCCTCATCTAGAGGTAAAGATAAGTTGTTAAACTTTTAAACTCCTTATTTCTTGAGAACTGAGGTCTCGGAAACTTAAGCCTAGCTTGTGCTTTTCCTCTTTTGTATAGTTTAATACCATACTTTTAAAGTAGTCAAAACTAAATAAATAGTTTTAATGCTCCATACTTACCCTGCAATATCTGTTTATTTGTTCCTCTGGAAAGGGGGTTCCTCCTTCTTACTCATGATCCTGAATCTAAAAAAGAAAAATAGAAATTTAATAATCGTCTCAGACACAGCAAAAAAAACTAGTTCGATCTCTTTAATATTATTGTCGCTTTACCTTATATATTAGGAGAATAACGGACTCTTATATTCCTACAGCTGTTTATTTTTTAAAAAATTGTATGATTTATCACTTTAATGATTCTGTAAGAATAATTAATTAACTGCTTTCAATTGATGTTTAAATTAATGCTTGTATTCAGCTTTAGTTTACGACTAGACGATGTCTAATATTTTCTCTTAAGATGGAGATTTTAGAAAAGGAACAAGAAATTTCTCTCTTCTTTTACATATCATTTGAAAATAAGACTGTGATCCCTTACTATCATACACTTGGTTACCTATTCTAGCCTTTTATCATTAAAGATTAACCAGACCATCATATAATCTATGATACAATATAAAAGAGTTTAATGGTGGTGATTGTTTTAATACTCCTTTGTCTAGTTTGTATCTAGAGAAGTCCGTGAGCCCAAGATTCATGAGGTAGAGGAAGTGTGGCATCGTCTGTAGGTCAAAGTGTCAACTAGGAAGCACCTGAAGTAGACTGTTGACTTAGCTCCAAAATATAGGAATAGTTTGCTTTTCTTTAATGGATACTGATCCGTATTATTCGCTTTTCGCCTAGAAGAAGACCTGGAAAATCTTCATCAACCATCCCAACGGCGGGAAGCAATTCTTTGCTAAAGTGCACATAGCAATGATTGATTAATGACGGTTAAGAGAAGAGCCGAAGAGTAGAACCTATAAGTAGCCATGCTTATCCACTACTCTCTAGGGTTTAATAAACACAACGCAAAGAATTTTTAGAGGCTCTACAGAATAGAGTAGTAGAGGGATGGGATAAATAGCAATATATTAATGGTGCAGCGAATGTACTACCCAGAAAACAAGGGTAGAAGTAATTCCAATGGCACGGCATATATGCAATCCGCAATGAAAATATTGAGATATTCGGAAATGCAGAATATTATTTCATCTCAAATGTCTCTGATTCCCTTTTTAACTGCATCTGCCAATTTCAGATAAAACGGCATTTGATATATACGTAAAAATTTTGCAATTACATTCAGATTTTTATTAATACATTATGCATCATGGTTATAACAATGATATCATTTTAATTAAATGCGTTATTCATTTAATTCTTTTAAATTTTAGAAAAAAACATTTTAAAACCTATAAATTCTGAGTAGTCATCTACAACCACTCTCAGCAATCAACACCGTACCCGTTTTTAATTGATAGTTAAAATTAACGGCATAGAAACAAATATTTTTATACATAAAATCTGTTTGATTTTTTGCTTTTAAAACCAATGAAAATATTTCATAAATTTTAAATGCTGATTAATAACCTTTACATTTGAAAAAGTACTTTCAGCCAACATATATTTTCATAATATGTAGAAGGAATATCAATAAGCGCACTAACAATAGTTGCATTTTAGTTTGGAACATTTGTTTTAGTTCTGACAGCTTTATCGAATTCCATTGAAGAGAAACAAACTTAAAAAATATAATTTAACTTAAGAAAAAGTAATAAATTACTAAGGTAACAATACTTTCTTGCAAAAATCAATTTCTCAAAAATAGCATGAAAATAAACAAAAGAAAAGATTTTCTGTAAAATCACATTGAAGCAAATTTCACATTTTAAGAACAGGAACATTACTCTCGTTTTATAGCATTTAACCAAATTTCACATTTTAAGAGCAAGAAACATTACTCTAATTTTCTAAAGAGCAGGAAAAATATAATATCACATAAGAAAAGAAAAAAAATGCACAGTATCTTTTATGATATACGTTTACTTATTTCAAAACTGCAAAGTCTTACTTATCTTAATGTCCCATCTATAAACCTTCCTAACTGAGATAACAACTTAATAACAAAACTAAGATTCGATACAAAACTTCGTTACTTTAAAAATAACCAATTCTTACTTCCAAAGAAACTTTTTCATTAAAGCCAAATACAATTACGTTTTACATTTTATAATAAAATAAAAAAGACTAATAATAAAAAAGTGGTTGATTTCCGACTTCAAAAAAAATCTTTATTTGAAGGAAAACCTTATAAAATAATGTGTTAAAAGCAGTAGAACGACAAAAAAAAAAGAATGAATCTTACAGGTGAATCGATTACTTCCGAGTGTTCTCAAAGAGAACTATTTCCTCTAGCGGAGGGCATACGTGACTTGTGGCACAAAATAGAAGAAGGAAAGATTCGAACTCAGTGAAGAAAAAATTCCTAACCCAGTAAAAAAAATGAAGCATCGTTCTTTCTTCATAAAAATTTTAGAGTCAGAATGATTTTTACGGTAAAAGGATAAGTAACAGCAAAAAAAGTTGTGTGAAACTTTGGAAAGAAACGGTTATGTATTTGAAAGATGAATAAAAACATTGACAAAGAAAAACTTACTTCCAGAATTTATTCGCATCGAGTGTGAAATAAAGTTTTAAGACATGATCTTATCTTAAATGATTTTCCAGCATATATCATGCGTGTGATCTGATCTGGGTTTCTTGAGATGTATTGAACTTCTTGTGAAAGCTTTTATTTGCAAAAACTAAAATATAACTTCTAAGCCGAAAGGAATGATTCAAAATTCTTCTTAAGATAAACCAGCTGTTAGCACTGAATGAATTTCTTTGACTATGTTATTTAACTTTCATTTAAAGAATAAGGAATTTTTTAACAGTCGATAATATATTCCTTTAAGTTCTTTGAGTTCTTTAAATGCTTTTTTTTATATTTTAAACTTTCTACTAATATTGCTAAATAGAAAGTTCATTTCGTATATATATTTGTTTTCCTTAAAATAGCACATTAATCAAGTTTTCCCAAACAAAAAGTTGAAATGGAAACTATATCCTCTCATATATTTATAAGAATTTCATTTTCATCATGTTAATCATTCTCCATCGCAAAATAATATTTTATTGCTACACACATAGCTCCTATTGAAGCTATGTGCCAACATAAATCTCTGCAAAAGTTTAGTTGAAATTGAAGTACACCTTATCATCGACTTTTGAAATATAGGATTTATGGTCATCCGTACTTACGACCACAAAAAATAAGTTTCAAATTTCAAAATAAAATATAATTTCAGATTGTATTTGTTTGCGGAATGAATAGAAAGTACATATCATGAATTTTTCACATTTCAATAATTATACATACATAGATTGAACTTCTTTGTTTTTGGTACAATTTTCATAGCTCGTCTGAATGAAAATGGTGTTGAAAAATATGAATCCGACTTATTGCATGTCGGTAATAAGTCGAGTGTGTGTTAATTTTAATGATATCTTAAGTTCTAATCTATAGCAAAACTATTGACTATTCTCTTTTTAATTCACTCAGATGGCATTTCATTTTGGTGATTTCATCATTTGTAAACTTTTTAACCATTCTAAATGTACATCTAGTATGCTCTTAGATTAGAAATCAGTTGATCAAATTTATTAGTGACACTTTTAAAATCCACTTTTCAATTTTGGTTATCATTATTGAAATTACCAAACATGTCACTGACTAAAATATATACTATATCGCTATATATAACTGCACTGCCATTGATTTGACTCTACTAAGAGTAACTTAAAATGCTTAATTAAAAAGTATGCATTTGATTTGATTCGTTTTATTATGTGTCATCTTTTGTACTTTGTGTATTATGGGGTGTTACAATCTCGAAAACGAGCTCAACCTATTACACAAATAAGTTCTGTATTCCACTAAGCACACAACCAGAAAGTAAAATATTCTCAAATGTCATTCTTAATATCTCTTTAGTGTTTAAAATACAGGACTTCAAAAAAGTTGTGAAAATACTTATATTATAAAAATATAAATATATCTACAAATATAAAATATTCAACTCCAAATCAAAGGAATGACATGCTTCAGTAACGAAATTCCACTCCTCCATAGAAAAAAGTTGCAGATCCAGATCGGTTTCTGATAATATGTAATGATGTTAATCTTGTGATGTTATTCTAAGAGAAGGGCATCACCAAAGAACATTCCGAAAGTTTGTGGATTTTAAGTGAGCATTGGTTTATACATTTATGCACTTAATACATTAATGCTCCAATTTTGGGGTTAACACCCGATTTTCAGGCCACACATAAAGTTGATCTTGCTCACTAATATTATTAGAAATCTAAAACAATATTTAACGAAACTATTTACCCTTTTGAGTCTTATATTTTAAATACTGAACTAATTACGGCTTTATCATTTATTTTTAGAAGTTTTGTTTCTCGAGGCGCAAAATACTCGAGTAAGGTGATTGAATATTTCAAGCTTGGAAACATTTCTTCGAGTTTTCATGTACGGCTAAACGACTAATTTTTTTATTTGTAAATAGACAAATAAATCATTTTTGATGCAAACACGGCAACGAACAACGGCTTCTTTAGTCTGATGCAACAAATATTTACGAAAGTCCTAAGTATTTAAAAATGTTATAACTGAAAATTGTTCTGTAAAATACTCATAGTAGCGTAGGTATACATTGAATGTTACGATGTTTAAGAAAATTATTCAACGAAAATTAGTTCAAAAAGATAAATACTAATTTTAATGTCACATTGATTTATATTTTTATGTAATTGATTCATAAGTGTGCCATGGTTTTATTTGTTAGATTAATATACTACTTTCAGGCTAAACATTAATTTGCTCTTGCCTCATAATTCTGAGCATCTATGATTTTTCGAAAAATGATTAATATGGATTTAAACTATAAATTTAAAATTTATGATTGAATTTATCATTCACGAATGCGGTTATTTTACTCGCAGTTTTCCTCTGTAGCGCCAAAATATAGAACAATGCTTGTACAATTCTATGAACGCAGGGACCCATTATCTTACAAATAATACTGTTCAATATATGACTATTTTTGAACTCTGAAATTTTCACATATTTTATAAGTTTTGCTTTAAAATATTGATTCTAGCACAGGAATACATTTAATATGAAGATTAGCAAAATATCAACAAAAATTAGTTTTTTCAACTTTTGAAAAGGCCGAATATTGTAAAATATTGTTCAATTCCGTAAATACACATTGCAATTTCAACATTGATGCAATATTTGAATTCACGTTCTCTCACCGCTGCGACTACCCTCAGCACTTTTTTAGGCTATACTCAACAGTTTTAAACTACTAAACATTTGACAAGTTTGAAGAAAGTTGAAAATCGCTCAGAAGGATATGCAAACAATTATGCCAATTATTTTCATGTTGTTGAATCTTAAAATTTTCTATTTTTTGAATAATTCTTACAGTATTTGTCAAAAACTATAACATTCCGTAAAATTAAATTTGAAGAAATCTTAAGAAATTTGCTGAAGTAGGATGTGATAGAATTATTTCTTCGTACACCGCGTTGCTCGAGATCCATATTTTTTCATATAACCCTTCCGTTTCTTTTACTACAAATATTGTTACTAACTTTCACCAACAAACGTAAATCTCGTTTGAATTCTTTCTTGTTGAAGTAAAACTTTTAAATCCATCCTTTTTATTAGCTTATAATAGTATGGTTTAAATGTAAATGTGAGAAGTATTTAAAAGGGATTTTTTTAACAATGCACCGTATGATAACTAATGCAACTTTACAATGTACAGTTTTACTGTAAACAATTTACCCGCTGCAGCTGATTAAAATATAAAATTAAAAATCTTTAGAACGAACCAAATGTCGGCAAAAATATGTTTTGGAAAATAAGGATTGAATATCTGAAAAAAGACAAGTCCCTCTCGTTTTTTGTTATTATTTTTGTATTTTTAACTCTTTCAGAATTAAATCTTCTCTTTTTTCATATTTAGTGTCTTTGTAAAATAAAATATCAAAAGACATAAAAATAGAAAAATCCAAGAACTAATAAATTAAAACTAATCTGATTCAAAATATAAACTTAAAACTATTTAGAAAGTACATAATGTTGCTGAAATCAAAATAAAATATCAGAAGAAAAAAAATGCAAAATCGATTTTTTTTTCCAATGTATAATAAATTATAACACGGAAGCAACATATTTCTTCTTGGGAGACGTGAATCGTTTGGAAAATAAAGATATTTCCGAAAACTTTAAAAATGAGGGAAGTTGCAGAGCACCTTCAAATTACCCTTGTTAGAAAGAGAATATTCTAGACATTACAATGATATAAAAATTACGGTTTTCCGATGAGAATATAGCAGAAAATTCGCGAAAATAGGCAAAATTGCTCGAATTTACCTTTCAACATTAAATAAATAAAAATATAAGTAGAATTTTAAATAATTTTTACGGCGTTAGTTCCCACTTGTGCTAATTCATCACCGCGCCAAATTTGGTCCAGGTAAGTCAAGCGGTCTGGGCGTGTATAGACAAGAAAACGGGCATACATACACAGAGAAAATAAGCTTTTTTATATGTAGATAGACTTCTCAATCTGTATATATAAAAGAGAAAGTGACTCACAGACTCATCACCGAATCTCCCAAACCATTGGGACTAGAAACTTGAAATTTGGCAGGCGGTTGGTTCTCTTTTAGTAGGTGCTCGTAAAGAAAGGATTTTTCTAAATTTTAATTAGAACTTAAATTTATGTGTTTTTCTGCTATAATTTCGGAGAATATTATCGCACAAAAACCATTTTAACATCATCGTAAAGTTCAAAATATTAGCTTTTCAATTACACCAATCTTATTTCAATGTATCATTTTGTTCAATTTTAATTATTTTTTCAAAATGCTTTCAAACATGATTTGGAACACTGTTTCTATTGTTATAAATTAAATTCAAACCAATCTCACTATTTCAGCAAATATTTTATTTACGTACTTTTGTAATTCTTACGGTTGTGATAGTATAATCTGTTTCCTTGGGAAATTAACTCCAAAGCAGAATTTTCACTTTAGTATTCACTGCATTGCTGGAATATTTTATTGCATCTGCTTCAAAGTAATTATTTTTTGTAACAATATTTTTTGTATTTATATTAAACGTGACAACACATTTTTTATTTCGGGGGAGGGAGAGGTAGACTGAAATGATTTAATGATTTTCATTCTTTCATAATTTTTAAAAAATTCATTAAATTTCATTTAATTCCATGCTTTCCTGCCATTTTAAAATTATGAGGCATGAAAACGCTTTTAAATGTTTGTATATTGCATGAAAGGCAAGTTTTTATTCAAATTTTGGTTAGGCTTAAGAGCACAGTACTGCCGCTAAGCTTGAATTTTCTCAAGTGATAACTCATCAAATTTGGTATAAGATTTAGCGCAGTTCAGAACTAATCTTAGAAAGCCAGCTTAACGGTAGGAGAAAGAGTCCTGAAGTTGGTGACGAGTTTAGTAAAATTGAAAACTAAATTAGTTAATAAATTAGTAAACTAATTTAGTAAAACTTAATTTAATAAAATTAATTTTTCAATGATACCAATTATAATTTCCATGCTACATTCTGTTTAATTTTGAAAGTGTTTTCAACTATGTTTTAGAGTCAGTTCACCTGCAGCCAGAGAGAAAAACCAAGAATGTTGTATATAAAGAAGTCCTGGTACATTAATATCTTGAAGACTGTGGAAATGCAAAAGGTTCCAATAATTATACTACGCGAACGAAATCGCGGGTATCAGCTGGTATATATTATATATTTATATATCGTGAGTAACTATGCAGTTTAGTGGTAGTATTCTCAAACACAAACCTTTTATTCAAATAAAATTCTTCAATGCTTTCAAAAATCATTTCAAGGCATGCCACCCACACAGCTCTTACATTTCAAAGCTAGTTATATTTAGGAAGTAATAATATTAACTGGCGAAAAAAAATCGGTTTCATCCGTAATGCTTTTTATGCTTGTTACATTCAGTTTTTATTTGAGAAGAGTTTATTATTTGATTTTCTTTTGGCGAAAAAAAGGTACAGTTCGTTATATTCTATGTTTAGAATAAAAGGAAAGTTATTCTTATTTTCTTGGAATGAATTGGAATGATACAAATTTCAGTATGAGAAATTTTTTAACCCCTTGGCATTCAACAACGTAGATGAAATCGGATTCCATCATGAATGGAAACGCTGGCTAGTGTACTTAAATTAAATGACCTGCTTTTTTCTATCATAGACTTATTTCTTTTAGAATATTCATTTCACTTATACGCTGTGACTTTCACAGAAAAAATTAAAATATCTGTTGCAAATGTAAAATATCTACAAAGCTTTGTAAACATTTGACATGGAAAAGTTTTTCGTCTTTTCGTAGAATTCGAATTGAGTGAGTCGAATCGATATCGTAATGAATTCGCAATTTCGATACAATTTTGGGTAGCTCTGAATTTTCTATTAATAGTATGGACCAAAAGTTTCATCTCACCGTCATAAATTAGATTATATCAACGATGTTCTTGATCCGCTCTTTCACTAAAGTAATAAATTTTATTTTCACGCAGTTCTTTCTCTATATAGTTACGGCGTAATAAACTGGGGCAAACAATCTCTCTGACCGTGACTTCAATAAAATAACCTTAGCTCCCTATTCATTCACCTCTCGAGATGGAGTAATAAACCTTCAATTTTGCCGGTGTTGATTTTTTCTCCCGCAAGAATATTACTTTACACTTACAGTTTTGCTGTATAGTAAGTACTATTTGATCTTGCGTCAACTTTCTGAAGAGATTGATTTTTTATAAAGTTAATAATGTTTTTCAACAAATTTCATTTGTGTGAAGATATCATTCTGTTGCTCCGATTTCTATCCTTTTTCTTATAACGTTTTGTCGGATAGATAAATTTATAGCTACTTGTTTAAAGTTAAATGTTATTTCATTTATAAATTTCCCAAGTTTCGCACCATAAACATTCAAAAGAAGAATTTTAACACATAAAAGTTCTGCCGCTACGTACATGCTTTCCATCATAATTCTTTGCATACACGATTCAAAAGAGGTGCACACATTTTTATTCTCCAGATTTTACGAGGATCAATAAAACTTAAATGTTCGTTTAAAGATAGAAGAGCAACCTGAAAGCACTGAAGTTTCAAATAAATAACTATAAATAATGATATTTTAAAACCTGTTGATCATGGTTGATCATTTAACTCAGAGCTTTTATGCCTTAAACAAGTTAAAGTTTTCTCAAATCAATTCGTTAGTCTTCTCATAATGCATTTTTCAAAACATATATATATATAAAAAACTATTAAAAATTATATCTCAACTGATATTAAAAATTGCTTTTCTTTTTAGTCATTCAAAGCAGTAATGCAAATTCATAAACATTCAAAAAACATGTGAGGAAAGGAGGGTAAGTGAAACTTAGAGGCTTATAGTTTATAAAAAGTAAAGTAAGTATGATATAGACTACAAAATTTCACACAATGTTCTTTATTTAACTATGAATGAATAAATCTAGGTTTCTGTAAGAGAAATAGAACTGAAAAAAGTGACAATTGCGTGCTCTCGGACGACCTGGAGGCTAAGAGTACGCAGTTAATGTGGCCAAGAGTACGCACTGCATCTGGTCTAACAATAATCGCATGCAAATATATAGGAGGCACTTTTAAGTTCGTGCCACTACTCTCTGCGCAATACACATTAAATCTAGTTTTGAATTCTCACATCGTTGGCAAAAAGTTACAGTAGCATCATCAATGTAAACCTTAGGCTGGGCTGAGCTCGACGGTGGTGGTTTGTCGTCATAAAAAAACATCATTCCTTTCTATAGGTTGTGTTTCTTTTCTTTTTTGTTTTATAATTACCCTTTCATTTCCCTTCCCTGATATTTTAAAGAGATTCTGTCTTTTCCTTTTCATTGCTTTCATTTTCTTCCAAAAAGTTTTAAAAGCTAAGATGTCATGATTTCTGACGTGAATGCACGTCTCATTTTTTTACTGGTTGACATGGTCTTTTTCGTTTCGCTTTGGAAGCTGTAAAATTGAAGTAATGCTAACATTAATTTTACTACAAGGAGCATTTTTTGTAAACCTAGACGTCCTTTAAAAGACGATAAAGCACAGAAAATATGAAGGAAAGTAAGCCTATTAACCTACAGCTTTTAATATTTTCGCAGAGTGCACTCGCTGATCCCCAAGTCTTAAACCTCTTCACTCCTCACAGCCTCCAACTTGGAGTTAACTTCTTCAATTATTTCCGTGAAACGAGTTTTCTATCTATTTTCTTTTCATAAGGCGAGATTTTGTAATAAATGAGTTGTTGAGACAAATTGTAAGAGATCATGGTATACTAAGAGTATGAGAGAAATATTGAAATAACTGAGGATAATATTTAATGAAATGAGCGGAGGATAAAATTTTGCATAACTAAAATTTAAAGAATAATAATCATATCAAGATGAAACTATTTCGAAATAAATTATTGATTGTTAGATTAAAGATTGTAAGTTAAAGATTGTTGTATAAATCTTTGAATTTATCTTGATGATTCCACTGAATCATCGAGAAAATTTGTTTTGTTTTCATTGTTTCGAATTCGAATTCTTTCATATTTTAATTTCATAAAAACTTTGGGTTTGTGTCCGTAATCACGAATTCTATTAATTTGAAAATCGACACTTCTCTTGCTTTCTTTAAGCATAAAAAATTGATTTAAAAATGTTTCACTTTTTATACGTTAAGCATACTCCAAATTTTCTGCTTCCTTCCCTTAATTTCTGAAAGACATTAGTTAAGACAGCTGTTTGGGAAAAATAATATTATGCTTTAATCGAAAGCATAGACAATCTTTTTTCACTGTAGTTTGATTTTCAAATGCTACTCAATCGTTAGCTATAAATGCAAGTAGAAATTGCGCAAATGATTGGTTTTGAGCAATGCTTGTAACAGAACTCTTTTCCAAGACAATTTCGTTTGATTTATACAAATAGGAAGTTCAGAAATCTAAAAGCATATCTGAAGCTTAAGATGAACAGATTTAGAACGCAAATGAGAAAATCGTTTTCCTATACGCAATTTCTGAGAAAGAACAGAAATGCGTACTTAGTAAATTCACCGAATTTAAGATAATTAATTACTAAATGCGTATTTCGTGCATTTGGGAAGCATGTAGCAAACCACATGCAAGTATGCTTGATGGTGCACGTAAAGAGAGATAAACTTCTTTGAATGTTTCATTTCATCGAAAGATGTCATTAATTTTGCATGTAAGTAAACTTAAAGGAATTAGAGAAACGTTATGAATTTAAGTTAATTATATTTAACATTTTATATCTGAGTTTTCCAGCACAGGGAATATTTTTAATCATTTTACTTAAAAAGTTTAAACAAATATATGATGATATCTGCTCATTATTGTAATGAAATTATGCACTCATATGAGCTAATGATACCTTATTTAAAATCTATTTGTCGCAATTATTCAAGAAATTTTATAATGAAATGGAACTCGATTTCACAAATTTTCGGTTAAACCATAAATTTTCTATACCAGTCAGTCTGTTTATTTATTGTTTTGATAGTTTGATGTCCCATACTGAATTTCTTAAAGGCCAATACATATGCATACTACTAACACGCTAGAACGAAAGTGAAATGACGACTGCACCCTAAACCAATAAACTCTATTAACCCTCTGACTCCTAAGCCGGCCGTAACCGGCCATGCAACTTCTATACTATTGGGGCGGATTTCGGTCGGTTACTGTTCCGAAAGCGGGGAGAAGGCTGTTGGGCAAGTTGGGCTTGGGGTAGGGATAAGAGATAAAAGGCCTTCCATTGGCATTTTCCATCACCCGTAGTAAGGAGAGGAGGGGGGAAACGGGGTGGATAAATCTATTTCACCTATCCGTTAGTAAACAAACCTCCGTATACAACTGTATTCAGATTTTGAGAACCCTCAGTGGACATAGGGTTAAGTTTACCTGACAACGGTAACCGTTATTTTATTAATATTTATTTTCGAATTCCTCTCGTAATCTAAATTTAACCCTGTTAGCACAGGATATTTTATGATATCTCCACGATGTTGTTACGATATTCTGAATGCCGTACAACATCGTAGAGATACCGTATGAATCTTATGGAGCATCTTGTGCTAATAGGGAAGGCCTATTTGCTTCTGACAAAGAATGCATGAATCTTCATAATTATATAACATGACAATTACTTTGACAGATAAACTAATTTTTTCGTAAATATCAAAGAAAAAATGATAGAAAAGTGAAAGCTCGTAATGTAGTTAAATCTAAATCTGAAATTCAACTTTGGAATGATCAGATTTACGAAATGATATATCTCCCCTCCACAATAATGCTCATATAATGAAATAATTGCTTAAATTTCTATACAAATGCTTAATAATTTAAATTATCCGCAAAACAATGAAAACTGCTCATATATGATAAAGGAAAGGAAATGACATTATTTGCAAAAGTTATTTTTATTCCTTCCCACAATAACTTTTTCTTATAGTTTCGGTCTTCTATCATCGCCGTGTTTTACGAGCCCATAATAATAAGTTTCATAATAGTCTTTTTGAAAGCACTGGCTTCTTTCTATTAATAACATCGAGAAGGGTATTTGCTCTAAGAAATTGCTACCGTCAAGGCAATCACAACTTTCCAAGGAATTGTTTTGCAATTCTTCTGAGACAAGCAGACCCAGTGGAAATTTTTCTAATGGTATCCTAGCCAGAAGAAGATTTGCGATAGTCATTCACTATTTCTTTGAGGTAGTTGTGATGTAGAAGCAGTATATGCTGCAGAAATATTATGCACGTATTTTTATGCTTTGGATTTCTTGCAAATCCCTTTGATATTTTGGAATGTTCTTTCCAACGGTGAAGAAGATTTTGGAAAATCCATGAAAGGTTTTTATCAACTCTGCCCTCTAAAATAGGCAGAATTCTTGTAAAGCTGTCGAAAAAAATCAGTGCGTTCCATTTTAGAAGCTTGTATTTTTTATAAAATAATAAAAATGAAAGTGATTGTCCTGTCTCAGTTATTTGCCTGAAAGTCACACAAATCATGGAGATAGACGCCTGACCATTATGTATGATCTCTTTCTTCCTAAAGTGTTCCCATTTCTTGAAAATGATGAATTACTCACATAAAAATATACTGAAAATCAGTAAAACTAACTGTTAAGTTAAATTTCTGCTTTTACTTCTTGTAATTTGATTTTCAAATTAACTTCTTTTGCTTAATCATATCTTAAAATATCTGAATGCACCTTAATAATAAATACAGTATTTCTCAAAGAATTATCATTATTATTGTTATTACTTTTCTAACCTCTTCTAAGAAGAAAATAAATTCAATTAACTTTCATGAAATAGCGCTCTTTCATAATAATATTACTCTACTCATTTAATTATAATAATTGATATAAAATCCCCAGACTGTGATTTCCCTCATTTTCGAAAATTATTGAATTAGGAAAAGCTTTTAAGGAAAGTAAAGTACCACAATGAATTCGCTAAGAAGATTATTACGGAAGAAAAAAAATCACATAGAAATTTGATGGATTTTTCAGGCAAAGTGGAATACTTAAACAAGTAACAGTCGTATATAGTTTCATTGAAGTTGGAAAATGATTTCAAAATTTCTACAGTAATTAATTGTTTGCAATGAACAAGAAAAATCACCTAACTATTTTTAACAAATGCTTGACTTAAGAATCAAAATACTTTCAAGGCTTGATATGCATTTTACAAACATTTTAAACTTCTGAAAATGTTGTTCTTTGTAATAGTCTGCTTTCATAAGAATCAGCAAACTACCATATCAAAACATTTCAATTTTCGACATAAATAGTACTATCTGATATCTTTAAATAATTTTATTGAATCGAGCTTCGTAATTTATTTTCCACATAATCTTTATTGAAAATTTCCATGGAGAAAATAAGTCAAACAAGACATATCACAGCAAATTAGAAGAAAATATATATAAATATGCTCCAGTTTAAAAATGAGTTTTAATACTGCTGTAATCAAAAAGTATTGGAGATGATGACATAAAAAATTATATCAATTTATTGGCCCATATTTGTTACATGTTATTCAAATTATAATTTTAGAACTTTCCTAACTATGATTGCTGAATTTTACCGTATATGTTATGAAACAATTTATCTTGGATTGAATTGTGATACTCGAATATGGACTATGCTGGCGCTCTTCGAAACTGCTAGTGGCCGCAATTTGTAGGTCCGTAAAGATAGGACAGATTACCAATTATTTTTACCGACTGCAATTCACTTCTGCCAATACTTTTTACAAATTTTCAAAACATGCATTAGAGTCGTTTTCGTTACACCCCTTCAGGGTTCATTGCGAATTTTCTCATATTGCATAAAAAAGCTAACAGTGATAACGAAGAGGTAGTTTCAACCGCGGGAATAAGAAAAAGTCACACGGTACCATATCAGGTGAATACGGTAAGCTTGTGTAGCCGCATTCGTTGAATTGTTTGGCGAAAATTCACGAATAATAATAATGTTAGTGCGCGAGTGGATGCCGAAGAATCTCACACTCGAACACACACAGATCCTACACTGCTTTCTTTTCCAAGGGATATACTTTTATGTCACAGTATTTTAAAAGTTGGTCCGCTGTTATGTCAACTTTCATATTTGAAGGGGTGAATTCCTGAATTTGTTAAAATATATTTTGCTATTTAACTATCTTTCCTCCCTTTATATGGTCCTGAAGAATCTTACTTTCTGGGTAAACCTTGTAATTTAATAAAGATGTCCGTAGGACATTAGGTTTATAGAACGTCAATTTGCAAGGCTGAAATTGCATATTGAAGTGAATCATACGAAAGTTGTAGCAACATCCGAGTATATATTACAATCCTACTTCTATCCTATAATCAAAGAACATAAAATAACTTTTCCATGATAGTTTAGGTTCATAAGCATTTTTTCTTCACAATCTAACGACATTTAACTTTAAAAAAATTATATATTGATAGAAAAAAGATTTATTAGAAAGAAATATTTTCCTGTACTTATATGGGTAATTTAAGGAAAAAGCTCAAATTCTTTGAAACTTAGGAGTAGTTTAAAGGGTAGTTAAACTACCCCTACGTTTCAAATACTCCAAAACTTTTCAGTTTCTCGTTTTTATAGATGTTCTAAAATGGAAAATATCAGTTTCCGGCATGTAAATATTTCTTTCTCTTTATTGTATGTCCAAATTTTAAAGAAATCTGAATTTCTATTGTCCAGTGGTTCTATTAATATAAAAACTTAGACAATTGCTTTTACTCTGCATATATTAAAAATGCTCTTGAAATGAAAATGTTGCACGTTTTATTTATTCATCGCTTCTATTTCTTCTTGTAAATTATTCGATTTTCTCCTTTCACTATAAAATTTGACATATTTTCGATGCATTCCATTTCGAAATGTTTGTAAAAATATTCATAATATTTCCTTTAAATTTGTCGAAATGAGACACATATGGAAAATTCTAAAATACAAAACATTTAATTATTTTTGGCAAATACGCTGCAATTAACAAAAAAAATTAATTACATCTCATACATATACAATGCATTAATGAATTGGTTCGGCGAATAATAAGCATTTTAAATTTAATATCATATGATAAATGTGTGAATCCCACTCTTAACTTTAACCGTCTTCTTTTCCAAAGATAAAAACACACAATTATTATAAAATTATTCTAAAAGTTAATTTCTAAGAATTCCACTTCGTTAAAGGGGCATAAAACATTTTAGTACTTCCAAAAAGTAAAGCTAAGTGCTAAAGCAAATCCAAACATGGCAAATTGATTCTTTTTCTTCCCAAAAATTCATTTTGCCTAGAGTGTTTTAAACCAGGTTCCGAAACTCATTTCTGAAATTTGTATTAACTCATGCAAACAAAACTTTTAAAATCCTTTCGATATGGACATTATCCTGAAGTAAATTTGAAGAGAACGATTGATTTTTTTTAAGAATTCGTCAACTTCAAACTTCCTTCTGATTCAAATCCATAATTTAAATAAGAATGATTCCATTTGTCGTTCTAAGTGTTAGTGTAATTTTTAAAATCGTTTGGCGTGAGCATTGAAGCATTTTTAATAAAGTTTGATGAATTATAGATTTCATTTTAAAACTGAAAGCAAATATTTGCTGAATTTTCCCTTCCGGGAAAAGCAATTGTTATTCATAAAAATTAATTTTAAGTGTAACTGAAAATTTTATAATTCAACA